>JANQAP020000287.1:2500156-2522199 GCA_026874005.2 Erythroxylum coriaceum
CTTCTCAACCGCTCTCATTTACTCAAAACTCAAGTCAGAATCACCCAAACATAATCATTAATTATTTCTCACATTTCAAAATTATGTAATCAACACATGCAACGTGAAACTTAACCGTGACCATAATCAGGCGAAGAATCCTACATACATGCGCATATACTTTATCAACTTACTATACAGATTCAATTAATTCTCCTCAGTTCGAAATCTCTTATCTACTAAAAACACCAAAACACAAGCATGAACTTCTTCACATTTCTCATTTATTAGTTCTAGTCTTCTAAGAACAGTTCGGGGTCCAACATTGAATGATTGATATTTGTGATTTTTAGGTATTTATTAGATGATTATAGTATGTATAGTCTTAGAATTGTGTTAATATGAGTGTTTGTTTGTATTTTAAGTGTTTGATTAGTTTATAGTAAGAATTGGATCTTAATTTTATATTTCATGAGGTGTTTGATGTTTTTGTGAGTGCATGGAAATAGGAAATTACAGAAAAGAGAATTTGGACAAAAACGGGGCACAAAATGAATATTCAAAGCATAGAAAAGATTCACAGTCGTGCACGTCTCTTAGGCTGTGAAAATTCACAATTTTTAGTAATTTTGGTGGTGCACAGTTTGATGCACCGTTGTTGTATAAGATCGTGCATCTACCAAACATCAATTCCAACAAATTTAAGCTTTTCCAACACACGAGTTTCTTTGGTCTTTTGACTTTTTGGGGCTATTTTTGAACCAAATTAAGTAGGAAAATCCTAGAATAACCCTAGGACCCTAAACTATTATTTAAGAAAGTGAAAGACACAAAAAAATGCAAATGCCATCTTAAAAAAATGGATCAAACAAAGAAGATCGAGAAGAACGTCCAGATTTCCAATTTTCTAAATCAAGCTCCAAATAGAGTTTTTCTTTATTTCTCCTTTGTTATTTTCATCATACTTGATGTGTAAACTAAATTTCCATATGTTTATTACATTCATGATGTTATAATTTCCAAATTAGAGTTTATTCCATAGTTATTTTGTGACTTTGATCTTTGTTGATTCAATACAAAGTCTGGTGTTATGTTAATTATGCATGTTCATACTTTGATAATAAATCAAGAGAGTGAGTCAAAAGTAATATGATTAAATTGCGTAACGAGAGTTGGTAGTTTAATAAGTCACACGATTATCAAATTAACTATCATTCGAAGAGAGATCTTATATGAGAACTTGATTATCTAATACATAACGCTAGATCTAGTTGAAAATGTTAGGAAGGTTTTGTGAATCGAGAGGTTGCAAAATTTGGAATTTTCATATTCAATTAGGGTTAATTAGCTAGGTCTCAAGAGAGAGTAAGCAATCCCTTAAGAAATCTAGGATCGACACATAATTGGATCAATTAGAATTAAGGGAACAAAACAATGAAAGAATAAATCCTAAGCATTCATCCTTGATCAACCTTACATTAAATTGGCAACTCACTTATTATTTATTATTTGCTTGATTCTATTTAATTGCATTAATTTCTATTATTATTTTCACTCATATTATATTTTATTACCTTAGATAAAGTTACGTTCAATTTATTTTAGCTAGTTCCTCATGAGACCGATACCTCTCGATACTATAAGTTACGATCTGTATACTTACAAGTATTGGGAGTTTTATTATATATAAAACTTTCTCAACAAGAAGCTGAAGAGTACAACTTATATAGCCTTAATAACGACAAAAGAGAAGGCAAAGGTAAAACCTCTAAATTTAAAAGTAAAAAACCTAAATTTCCTCCATATACAGATGTTAATCAATGTAATGTTGCTAGAGGTCCTGGGGATGTTGTAAAGAGAATGAGTTTGAGGTGTTTCTTCTATAAGAAGAAGGGACATAAGAAGCTAGACTGTTAAAAATATAAAACCTGGAAAAAAAGGAGGTAACAGGTATCAGGTAACTTTTTGGCTTGTATGATATATGAGTATAATCTTGCTATAGCCACATCAACTTCTTGGTGGGTAAATAGTGGAGCCTCTAATCATGTTGCTTCCATAATGCAAGGATTCCTATAAAAAAGAAAGCTAAATTAGGAGGAGGAAAATTTTTGGTGCATAACAATAAAGAAGTTGATGTAATATCTGTAGGGGATGTTGGTTTGAACCTTGATTTAGGGTTCAAACATGTATTAAATAACACATTTTATATACCATATTTTAGACAAAATTTAATCTTTATATCTATTTTGGATAAAGAAGGATATAGTTTTGTAATTGAAATCTCCGTTGTGAAGTTATCTTTCAATGCAAAATATATTGATACTGCCTTCTTGTCATATGGCTTATACAAAATGTGTCTTACCCCTAATGACATGTATGCTTCTTAATATATTGCAAACAAGCCACTAGAAAGAGAACCCTAATAAAAGAGAATTCATACATGTTATGACATAAAAGGTTAAATCACATTTCTAGAGATAGATTTGAGAGATTGTTTAAGGATAACAATCTTCTAACTTTAGATTATGATGATCTGGAAATATATATTGATTGTTGCAGGGGTAATTTGACCAAAATAAAGAAAAGGGAGTCAACTCATGCTTCTGACTTATTAGAAGTCAGAAATATGAATATATATTGACCTTATAAAGTTACATAATGTAATTTAAGAAATTTCCTAACATTTTTTATGAATATTCATATTATGAATATGTGTACTTAAATAAAAGTTCAAAGTTCTTAAGAAATTCAAGATCTTTAAGGATAAAGTTGAGAACCAATTGGAAAGGTCAATTAAAATTGTCAGATCTAACAATGAAGGTGAGTATTATGGCAGAAATAGGGTTTTAAGATAAGAAAAAAGGTTCGTTTGCCAAATATGTAAAATCATATAGAATAGTGGCTCAGTTCAGTATGCTAGGTAGTCCTGAGCAAAATGGTATGGTTAAAAGGCATAATTGACCTTAAAGGACATGGTGAGGTTAATACAAAGTAGGACTATTTTACTTTATTACCTTTAGGGTGAAGTCATAAATACTGCCTTATATATACTTAATAGAGTCCCAAGAAAATCAGTTTCAAAATTGCATTTTGAAATTTGGAACGGGTGAAAGCCTAGCATCACTCATCTTTGTATATGGGGTTGCCATGCTGAACTATGTTTGTATAATCCTTATGAAGATAAGTTACATTCTCATGCCACTCGTTGTTATTTTATTAGATATACAGACCATTTTAAGGGACACATATTTTATTGTAAAGATGGAGGATCTAGAATAATGGAATTACAAATAGCTAAGTTTCTAGAGTATAATGTCTATGATGAGGGTGGTCCATCTCCTCTTAATAAGGGTGGTCATTCTCAGCCTTTAGATGATAGAAGGGTGGATAATACAATTATTTTATATCCATCACTAATACAGTTAAAATTCGCAGATCAAGGTCTGAGTACCATACTAGTATAGGGACAGAAATTCATATTGGAATAAACTGACGTTCCTAAGGTATAAGAACGTACTGAACTAGTTCAATTAAGAAGATCCATTAGAGTGAGAATACCTGTTATCTCATTTGATTACATAGAGTATTTAAGTGAACAAGATTACTTTTACCAAAGTTGTTTCTGGACCTCATTCATAGTTGTGGTAGAATATAATGAGGGATGAGATGCAATCCATAAAGAATAATAAATTATGAAGCTTGTGGAATTACCTCATAACTATAAATTGATTTACAAGAACAAAAAGGACTCTCAGGGTAAAGTTGAGTAGTTTAAAGCCTAGTTGGCTACCAAAGGGTTCACTCAGAAATAAGAGATCAACTTTAATGTTACCTTTTCTTTTGTATCCTCTAAGGATGCATTTAGAGTGATTATGAAAATAATGGTTCATTATGATATGGAGCTACATCAGATGGATGTCAAAATCGCTTTATTGAATAAAGACCTTATGAAGAAGTTTATATGGTCCAGGATATAAAGCTCTTTCAATTGATGACTAAAGAGGCTCTGTTTATGAAATAAGGAGTTATTTGGATGAACAAAGAATGACTTGGGCTACTTTTGGGTGTTCAATCATGTGTGATGGTTGGAAAAATAGAAGACATAAGCCTATTATTAATTTTTTCGGTTTATTCTGCAAAAGGGACAATGTTTTTTAAGCTTATTGATGCATCTGGCCTTGTTAGGAATGTTGATACTGTACTTCATATGTTTGACTAAGTTATGAATGAAGTTGGACCAGAAAATATTGTTTTGTTCATTACTAACAATGATTTTGCTTATAAAACAACTAGAAAAAGATTGCAAATTAAGTATAATTCTTTTTATCATAATCCATATGTTGCACATTATATTAACTTGATGTTGGAAAATACAGGAGATGCTATGTATTTTTATATTATTGATGAGACTATGCAGATAACAAAAAGGGTGACCAAATTCATCTACTATTATGCATAGGTCCTGAATTTAATAGAAAAAGATTTCACTAATGATAGGATTTTATGTTGTCCTGCTATTACAAGATTTGCAACTAATTTCTTATCACTTAAGTGTTTTACTCTGACAAAGAAAGAGTTGAGGTAAATTTTGACAAGTGATAAGTGAGTTGCATCTCAGCATTCTAGGTTTAATGCTGAATTGGAGGTTTCTATAATTATACTTGAAGATAATAAATTTTATCCTAATTTCAATTTGTCATATAAATTGTTGAGCCTTTAGTGAGGGTATTTCTTTTAGCTGATAGTGATGAGAAGGCAACAACGAGTTATGTTTATGATTCCATTGAGAGGACGAAGGAAGCAATCAAGGCCAATCTAAAAAATAGGCCTTCTTTATATACACCTTATCTTGCAGTCATTAATAAGATATAAGAAAGGCAACTTTACTCTCTATTGTTTTAAATTGGGGCATTTTTAAATCTAAGTATCTATTTTAGATCAAGTTTTACAAAGAAAATTGAAGTTAACAGGGGGAATGGTATTAAATATTACAACAAGTATTGCCTATAAGATGATGTAAGATCTCCCAAACTTAAAATTTAATATTTATAAAGATGCTTATGGTGATTTTGGAATCCCAATTACCATTCATCAAAGAGACAAACTTAATCTAAGTATATATTTTTCACTTTTGTTACTTGTTGAAAATTAATCAACATTTTATATTGTTTATAATGCTACTTTTGTTGTCCTATAGTTGCTTGGTGAGACTAATTCAAAAATGGTGTTTCAGAATTGCAAAGGTTTGTAATTCAAATTTTGAATCAATGTGTTAATGTAATAAGGTATGAAAGAAATTGGAGTGCATTTGAATTTATCTATTGTAAGAAAAGAATAGATGGGAGCATGAAAGGTTGATTGACTTGGTCTTTGTTCGATACAATTTAAAGCTTTGGAAAGGTATGTTATTATCATTATTAAGTTAGATATAATTTTTTGTAATTTCTTAATCATTTAATTTTATTTATTTACTATGACTATTAATAGAACAGGTAGTTCTGTAGGTCCAATTTGCCTTAACCATATCGATCTTTTAGTAGATTGAGTTTTTAAAAAACCGCGTTTGATAGATGAGAGTGACTTGAAAGATAATCTTGGATGGGAAAGTACTGACATGCTATTTTGTGCAATGAATTTGAATGATGGTGATGATGCAGCTTCTCTTAATGATGAAGATTTTGTACCAAATGAGAATTAGGATCAATGCAATTTGAGTGGGAATTTAATTGAACAAAGTTTCATGTTTTTACTTCCCTTTAATCTTGGATGGGAAAGTATTGACATGTCATTTGGCACAATGAATTTGAATGATGGTGATGATGCAACTCCTCTTAATGATGAAGATTTTGTACCAAATGAGAATTAAGGTAAATGCAATTTGAGTGGGTATTTAATTGAATAAAGTTTCAGGTTTTTATTTTCTCTCTTCTTTTAATTTCACTTATATTTGATGTATATGTTAAATTCTATATATGCAATATAAATATAATTGTAAATCTTTATATTTCAAGTATCACTTTTAGTTGGTTGTTTCCTCGGCACGAACTCTTGCTGTAAATTGGAATAGTTAGAGAGTCATGAATATTTATTACTATTTTTATTTGATGCTTTCATGAAATTATTATTTATTGTATAATGAAATTGTAATATTTTAAATATTTTGTATTTTCCTTAATTTTTTATCTGTATAATGATTAAATGATTTTTTGAAATATTAATTGTGATTGTTATTTATATATAAATATGTAAAAAGTAATAATAATAAAAATAAATAAATTACAGTTATTTCAAATTTCTATTATTGTGATTTTTGGAGACATAGTTGATGTAAAATTATAAATTATACAATACAATATATTGAGGGACTATTTTACAATTTTAAAAAAACTCAAAGATTATTTATAAATTTAAAAAATTACCCAAAACGATACTTGTAGAGTATTCATAACTTTGGTATTTGCTTGATAGATTTGTACAAATTTCATGTATTACGAAGATATATTTTTATCCATATTGACAATAATCATTTTGTTCTTACTCAAACAGGTTGTTGTATATCGTCATTGGGCATATATATACAGATTGACCTTGAGCCTTTGTCTTCAGGACATATACAAATATATACATAAATCCATGGATTTGATAAAACATAGGGGAATATAAGTATTTAATTCCATAAGAGTTTTCTCTACTGCGGTTTTGCATTCATCAAGAGGAAACAAATTTCTCTTATGGGGTTTAGCATATAATTCGGAAAAATTGAGACTGACCAAGAAAACAGTGATACACTTCAAATCACGCAGGTATCATTATTGTTTGTCAGACTCTATTTTCTCATTCATGTTAGTAAGGTATTAGATATGCGTGATTGTATTAAATTTGTATAGCATAAGATACATGCATTTGATATTTTATGATTTCAAAAGCATTAAGGGACCAAGTGATGAACTTTCATTATCTTTGGATCAAATGTTTTAAATTGGTGAACCTTTACATTGATTTTACTTAACTACTTTACTGTTTTTATTGTTATTACAACTGTTGTAATTAATATTTACCAAGGGAAAAATGTTAGTGATTTTTAATTGGACAATTATTAATTACATTTTTATAAAATTAAGGTTAAAAAATCAAATTTTATCCTATTTAAAGATAATAAAGAAACCAAATAAAAGATCTGATTAAATAAGCTCAATTCCAGTTAGGAAAATAGGTCTTAAACAGTATAGGCTAGTTATTTATTGCCCCTGTGATGGGGACCCAATAAGATTACTATAAATAGGTGCTAAGGTCTGATGCTGCCAACTTAAGTAAGTTTGTGGACATTCAGTTTTGTTGGAGGCTCATCCATTAAAAAAGACACAAAAAGACGTTAATAGCACAAGGATATACAACTTTTATAAAGGCTGATCGGAAGTTTCAAGAGTTTGTTCATATGTTGAGGAGCTTGTTCAAGCAATTCAACAATTTGTTCATCGATCAGTGGATAGCAAAACAAGCATTTTGTGGCATTTTCTTCTTTAATATAAATTCATAGTTAATCCGGGGTCTATAATTAAAGTTCGTGTTTTGATTAACAAACTCTACCAATATATCCATGCCAAGTTAGTCATTTTCTTATATCCTCTCCGAGCAATACTTGTACATCCTAAGTTTTTACATAGTCTTGAAGAAAAAAGAATGAAGCCAAATTTTTATTTTTATTTCTTTTCCGGTTCGGTGGGTTTAAAACTTTCAGATTTACTTTTCTAAGATTTTATCAGATCTGAGATGCAACTCAAGTTTATGAATTAATATAGGATCAGGTTATGAAATTCGACTTTAACCCAATCGATGATCATTTCTGATAAAATCAAATCAACACAAATGAATCTAAACTTCATTAGACCAAACCATTTTGTTAATATATATTCTTTTTAACATGTATTGTTGATAAAAAAATGAAATAACTTGTCCAAAATAAACTACAATTGATATAATTGACTGGAAATTTATACTCCTGTAGTTAATAAAAAATCTTAATTAATAATTACAGTGACTTGACTAATTCTGGATAAAGAATAAGTAAACCTAAACGTGAAAATCTACCAAGTCAAGGCTTGGTTATCAAAACTTTAAAGAATGCGAGGAGTCTAGCTTCGATACTGAATTCAGTGTCCAATCTACTGTCAATTGATTTTCCTGCGCTTTCTATTTAAGCTAAACCCCAGGTGAAATCTGGAGATGGGCACCTATGATCATATGAATCTGGCATATCGTCTGGGTACGCTGGTTCATTAGGGGCTGGTTAATCTGCTGAATCTGGTCTGGGAGGGCAAGAAGGATAATGTCATGTAATTGGTTCATATGTAGTCTTCGATTCTACTCTTTCTTCGTATTTTTAACTACTCACCAAAGTCTACCGGTGTTTTTAGGGGTCCTTAGGCTTTCTTTATTCGTAAACTTAAACCTCTGCATTCTAGGAATTGATGGGACTGGGACACTGATTATATTCGACTTAATTTAACAAATTTTATACTTACTTTTACAAATTTTATTTCTTAGTGACAAAAAGGATTTTTCTTACGTTTAAGAGTTCTTTTTACTTGTGAGTATTAATTTTAGTGTATATCTTGAAGTGTGCAAGCCCACCTAATCATCACGCCACAATCAAAAAGAGATTGTTCATGTCCAAAGTTAAGACGAATTGTCCTTCTCAAAGGCTATAGTGATGGAAAAAAAGGTTATGTCCAGACCGGTTGGAAATTATCGTAATTTAAATTTAAGTTTTTAAATCTTATCAAATTTGAGATTCATAAATTTTTAAATCCTACCAATTGCTAAAAATTAAAGTAAATTTATCTAAAATTAAAGAAAAAATTATGTTGGATCAAATTCAGATTTGAAGTCCAACATGACCCGTGACAACTCCTAGCGCATATCCTGCTATATTCTTGAGAACCTTGGCCCAACGAAGAATTCTCTTCAACAATACACTAAAAGCATACTACTTTAAGTTGTTAAATATGACCGAGCATAGCTGTCGGATTCCTTCGACCACGGAAGGCGTGTTTTGGTACATCTGAAGTGCCGGATAGGATCAGCCTAGTATCAGTTATGGTATCAAATTTGGAGTCGTTTGTTGACATTCCTGTTGGAATATCTTTGGGCATCAAAAGCGTTTACACGCTTACAAACGGGAATGAGTCCAAATACCATTACACCCTAATAACACAAAATCACAGCAGTAACTTACAACAGCCAATTACGTTCTACACTGATATGTCAAAGTGAAGCCCATCTCTATCATGCAGACTTCCAAGGGGCAGCAGCAATACTTCTGAAATCATAACGCGCAGTGGAGATTAGGTAGTTTGTAGATTCAAGTTGTGATCTTAACTTAGAGATCTCAAAATCCTTGGCCTCGGCTTTTGATTTGGAAGCGACTAGTTCTTCCTGCAACTCTGTTATCTTCTTCTCAATAAAGTTAATGTTCTCTAGCAATATTTGTTTCTCAGCAGTGTGCTCCCTTATCTTCCTATCAGTATCAGTCGACTCATTCAGTAGCTCACCTTGACTTTCTTTAATTGACAATAGATAGCTCACACGACCTCTGAGCATGGCAACATCAAAACCATGCCTCTCCAAATCCAGTAGAGTTTCCATAGCACTCTCAAAAATGTTTTTTGGATCATCGAATTGCAGTGAGGATATCCTCTCAAACAAACTGGTAAAAGTTACCATAATGCCAATGGCTGATCCTTCACGGTATTCCTCTCTACATTCAGCCAAAGGACGGAAATGTGGTTTTTGTGGAAAAATTTGAAACGGTTCCATATCTTCAATTGTTTTCCAAATTGCTGACTTCTTTACAAAAGGTAAGCACATATTTGATTCTGGCATGCTACTGCTTTTAGCATCATTTGGTGAACCTTCCACTGACACATCAAGTTGTCTATCTGTTGTGTGAATCCTTACATTAGCAAACCTACCATAAGATACTACTCCTCAATATAAGACGAGTCAGATATACTTTCAAAGGGAATAACAATACAACTTTAAGGAGCATATCAGAAAGTTTTAAGCAAGTTACCTGAGTCTCTACTCACTGAAGAGTGCATTCCACCAAACCACATTGATAAAGGCTGATCATCATCAACCACGCTCTTCGATATAACAGTAATGGCCAAATCATTCTCCCTTACCCTGCATTCTGTCTCAAAGTCTTCAGCTGTTATGCAGAAAACCCACATGGTGCTTTATTTCTGGACAACCATTCGAATTTTTTGTGGATGTATGTACATGCATGCACATCAGATGCAATATGTTTTCATGTAAACTACCACACGCTTTAGTGCAGACAACCACAGACAGGGATATAAGGTCAGGGAAGGGAAAGAAAAAAGGACAAACGTGATGGCACGAAATTGTTCAATTAATCTGACTAAAAGGGAAGACATAACTTTTCAATATGATACATTGCACAGGTACTTTCCACTGATTTTCTCACAAGATAAAAGAAAAAATTTAGAATTTGTTCAGCCACCAGAATAGTGATGGCAGTAGGAACCAGGTCTGATTTGACAGGGCTTCGGGCCTAAGGGCCTGCCCCGAAACCCAACCCAGAAGCCCAAATGACCCAATCACCTCACCAAAACAACATCATTTTTGGGAAATTTACTCGAAACAACATCGATTTGGGGGCCTGCTTGGGCTTGGGACCAGCTCAGCCCATTACCATGCCTACTGAACAGAAGGATAAGTGTTCGAACAGGGAAAGAGCTTTTCACAGACCACAGCTCCTTTCAGCAGGAAAGACAACAGACGATGAGACCAATGATTTTCTATAGTCAAGGAAGAAGTATGACAAAACTCGAATAAATTCGTCATCAGTGGAAAAAACTATACATTGAGAATTCTAATTTATGCATCACAGCTAAAGTCAAAATGAGACTAATTTTATCTAGCATATACAAGCTAAAAGGTTGTTTAAGTATCCATGCACCAAAAAACCCCATTTACAAGAAAGCAAATAAGATAAGTTTGCTTATTTCCTTTCATCTATACTTCCATAGCTGTTCCTCCAGTAAGGCTGGAAGCAATTTTCCAGATTTTAAGGCCACCAAACCTGTGTTCATCATCCATATTTGTGTTGGTAATTCAACTTAATTATTTGTATGATCTGTGACAATGATTTCATTACCAACTTCTCTACTTCCCTGGTAATTCTTACATACAATAATATGGAGACATGCCAAAATTTAAATAGAATATTAAGTCCATCAATTGATTGTAGAATAGTCATATACCAGCCTCTGCTTCCTTTGGGATTGCAGCTACCAACTTGCGTGGCCTTCCCCGCTTTCTCTTTTTACTGTTCCTGCCAACTGTCTGCTGATCAAGGTTCTGCATCACAAAAACCACATAGTAAGCAAGTAACAAGTTATTGAACTGATTGAGAAAAGGGGAAGAAAATATAATTTCTGAATATATTGACCAGGGAATGCTTGACACTGTCATGAGATCTTGACAACTTACCTAGACACTGTACCAGCATTAAATTTTCCTAACAACCTAGCTTTCAAGGATACAGACAACCACAATAAAGTACTTACCTTGATCTTGTCTTCTCTAGCATAATGTGTTCTGATCTTCCAACTTTTCTCACCTGGAGTTTGACAATGAGATTCCTCCATTATGTTAGCTTGAAGCCCTTTAATAACAGGGGTTTCTTCTTCTCTTACTTTGTCCCCATCCTTATTAACATCTTGAGCTGCATTTCTCAGCTTAACTGAAGATAATTCCACAAAGTTTTCCATTTATTTTCACACAGTGTTATAGGCCAGTGAAATACACAAAGTGAACAACAAGATGCATATAGAATATAACACCTGCTGCTGATTCAGGTGGGCCTCTGTTAGGTAACTTAATAGTTCTCCCCTTCCTTGTCACAAGGATCACCTTCTGGCAATCCTATTCATTAACTTTCTATTAGAAACTCGATAAGAAAATAAGAAAGATAAAAATAATAATGGAATTGTTCCCAATAGGACCGCTGTGTCATGAAAAGAAAAAAAGCAAAAGAACTGAAAAGTGCAGCCTGATGTATACATGTTAAAGTTTGTTCTATCAATTGCCTCACTCAAAACTTAAAACTAACCCAGCACAACTACCAAGCCTTGTTAATCAGTTTACCTTTGTGCAATCATGTGTAATTAACAGCATTTTATGATTAGAAAGAGGCAGGTCTCACTATTCTCACACAGGATACACTTGAGACACTAGCCATATTCATACAAATTGGTCCTATTTGACTTATAAAGGTTAGTGAAATCCTTTGATATAGGTATGAATCACAGGTCAATTGTCATAGTATGGCAAAACATGCTTAAACTAATGTTTTCTGAATGAATCACTTAACAGAGGGCAGAATTGCATGACGCTAGGGAATACAAAGCTTCTATCTGTAATACCGAACATGCACAAACTGAAGAAGAATTGAAAACGGGAAATTCAACTCACAGCTTTCTTTCCAGCTAAAGGACTCTCAGTATTAACAGAAGTATGCTCAGGAACCACACGTTTTCTTGAATATTTGGATCTTTTACCTCCTGTAGTCTGTATGGACAACTCAGAAAGTTCTTGTTTAGAGGAGTTTTTAACAGGCACTGTTTTCAATTGTGTAAATGGGGTCCCTAGAACACCAACGGTCAACATTTTGGGTTTGCGTTGAACTTTACTATTGCCATTAAATGATTCTAGCTTTATCTTGTTGTTTGAAAAGGCATCAGGAGGTAAATTTTCAGAGAAATCAGCAGAATGTTCCTTCGGATATTTTATGACTGTAGAACAAGGTATTGTATACTTAATAACATACTCAGCTTCAAGTTGTGCATCATTCTCCACGTTATCACTGCCCTTGTGGGCAAAACCAGATAGTCCTTGATTAGAAACATTCATGGCCTCCTGCAACAAAAACCTTCAAACAGAACTGCTGAGAGACTAAACAGAAACCTTGTATATGGTTTCTTGGCTTCAACTCACATAAATGTGAACACAAATTTTCCAATCAAGCACACGAGCTTTTTTTTCCTTTAATTTTTGAAAGCGATAACTTAAGGATAAGATCATTCACTACTTCCCTTATTTTTTCTACCAATAAAAAAATTAAAATTAGCAAAAATTGATAGATCACACCCAAAGAAAACAAAGTATGACAACAAACTGTACCTTCGGTATCCATTTTCCATCGATCCATTCAAGATGAGGTCTTATTTCTGATTGGTTCAACTCCCTCTCTTCCTTTCCTTGGCTTGAGCAGACTCGGTACCTCCTCTCACTAAGAAGTTCCGTTATTGTTCCGGTCCGCCAACAAGAACCATACTGAAATTCCACCTTGTCCAGCAATTTGTAATTTCTGTCAGCATGATGAGGAGGAGCAGGCCGAATATGGAAAGAATCTACAATAACTCTTTCCTTCCCAAGCTCATTATTGCACATCGAGTCCTGATACTTAACTAAGAAAGTATCATTCTCATTTTCTTTAATGACAAGTGCAGGGTACCATGCATCCATTGCATTTTCTTTGGCAAGATGCACTTCCACTGATGTTCCCGAGCTAAAAAGGGAACCTGCCGATCGCTTTAAATTTATCCAATCAAAAAACGAAATTACTTACATGCTCGCAGAAGAACCAGCGCTTAAATAAATTCATCAAATTAAAAGTAAAGATATGCTCGTCAAATACAATACCTGCTTCTGAGATCGAACCCATTTACCATTAACCCAATCCAAGTGAACCCTTAAATCTCTTCCATCAAATTCGATCACGTCGGGAGGTTTATCAAAGTAGAGTCTGTATCTTGACCCTTCCAAAACCTTGCAAACAGTCCCATTCCACCACCCATTTCTATACCACGCATCGACGGAGTCGTTTTCCTCGAACACTCGCAACCTACTCTCTGTCTCTTTAGCAGGTGAAGGCCTAATGAGGTTGGGATCAACACGCTCAGTCAAAGGACTAGACTCGTCGGCAGCGACCAAAGACTTGTACTGTACGAGAGCATTTTTCCTCTTTTTTGAAGAGGTTTCAACAATGGTGGCCGGAAACCAAGCGCCGCCGAACCCATCTTCCTCCTTTCGCACTTCAACTTCTGCTCCTCTATCTAAGAGAGAAGTTTCTTCTGGGAAGTTCTGGACTTGGAGATCGGAATCCAAGTTCCTATCCACCATAGCTTCAGGGCATGTATGTGTATGCGGAATGCGATGAACAGAGGAGAAGCAGAAGCCCTAAAATGGGGTGGGTTCTAGATGGTTGATAAGTGGGATTATTGATTCAAATTTAGCAGAAAACTAATTGTGTTTAAAGTCTCTGTCTATTTGACCCATAATTAGTTTAAGTTGGCCGTTATGTTGTCCTTTGTAATGAGAAGGGAAAACTTGCCAACAATGGTAAAAATTTCGCTAAAATATAAAATGTGGGAAGATTGTAGTGGTACTTAATTTTACTTTAATTAGTAAAAAAATTATTTTTAAATAATTCTGAATAAAAATATAAATATAAATAAATAAATAAATAAAAGTAAAATTAAAATTAAAATTAAATAACAAAAAATAAAACTAAAATTAAAATTAAAATTAATAAAAATAATAATAGAGAAAAAAGTCAAGATTTATTTATAATAATTAATAAGGATATTTTTCATTGAACTTTTTCCTACAAATTAGATGAAAAGAATACTGAGCTGCAAAACTCTTTTTACAACTTTTAACTATTCACATAATAACCATTTCAAGTTTTGTACAAAAACACTAAAAGGCCATAACTTATGACACCTCACCTCTCTACTGAAATAGCTTTGGCTTTAATCAACCGCTACGCTGCTACTCATAAACTTTTAGTAATTGCTCTTAAAGTTGCAGAAACAAAGGCTAGTAACCGTGCACAAAGGCATGAAGTGGATTACTTGTGACGGATTTAAAGTCCGTTTTTAGTTGGACTTTTGGGTAGAGGACGTGAGCTCGCTTATACATCATATTCTGACTCTTATATTTCAGGCAAATCGTAAATTGCGAATTCAACACTTTGTGAATAACTTAGGTAACTGGCATTAGGAAGAATTTTATTCTGCAATTTCTCACCATATTTGCTTATTTATTACATGTATCTTACCACTTAAGCTTTACCTAGGGCTTGACAAAAGAATATGGGGGAAGTCATATTCTAGCTAGTTCACCACTGCTTCAGCATATCATATGCTTATAGACCATGCCACCCATGACCCTAGCAGAGCCTAGAAGATAATTTGGCACTAGAACGGGTTGCAAAGTATTAGATCTTTTCTTTGGCTCTTAGCATAGGATCGGTTACTCTCCAATTAATACGGTCTTCATCGATGCCTGGCTATGAATTTTGAGTGCTACCATTGTAGGGCAGAAAATTCCTCCCTTCATGTGAGCGGGATTGTCCCGAAGCCAGAAATTTGTGGCTTCAACTCTTGCTGCCAGTCAATTCGTTAGCTTTTTTCAATCTTATTGCTCAGGAATGGCTGCAACGTAATCTTCAAAACCACCATATGAGTTTTGGCTTGAATTGGCCCCTTATCTTTGGTACCGCTTATTGGTTCCTCTGATCCTGGAAGAATTCAGCCCTCTTCAATGCCCAGTTTTCTTGACCGAATTCTCCAGCCCACATTATACTAGCATATGCTCATCAAATTCACAAAGCTACGATTTGGACAGACAAAGCAGTTCTTGGCCATAGACCACGCCAAGAGCAACTGATCGGATAGAAAAAACCTTCTCCTGGTTGGGTGAAACTGAACACTGATGGAGCAAGCAAACACCCATCCCTTTTGGCCTCATCAGGAGGATTTATTCGGGACAGTACCGGTGCTTGGTTGGGAGGCTTTGTTCATAATCTTGGCTGGTGTCCTCTGATTTCTGCTAAACTTTGGGTGTCCTCTCTGGATTGACTCTGGCATGGGATCTGAGATTTCGTAAGGTGGAACTCGAACTGGATTCGCAAGTAGCGATGAGTATTTTATCTGACTCCACTAAACGTGCAACATCGTTAAATTCTTTAGTTATGAGCTTCAAAGAGTTACTTAATCGCAATTGGGTTGTTTTCTCTCGCTAAAACCTATCGCGAAGAAAATAGGTGCGCTGACTGGCTCGCTAATTTTACTGTCAACTTTGAGTTAGGAGTTATCACTTTTGTAAATGCACCCTCAGAGTGTCTCTCAATCCTCCTCGAGGATAGTGCTGGAATTAGTCTCGCTCAGTCAACAGTATAATTTGTAGCTTCCTTCTCTTTTAAAAAAAAAAAAAAAAGGCTAGGAACTCCATCTCTGGCTTCTCGTATCCTTTGGAGGCTTCTCATCCACACAATTTTTTGTGTATATTATCTCCAAAACCAATGGAATTTTGAACAAATGTACGATCCAGATTACAAGGTGAAAACCGTTGATAGTTTCTGAATTGAAACAATGTCAATGCAGCATATATTTCCCAATCCTAACACTACAATAAGAAGCAATGTCACAGAGACCGATGCATGTATGCTGACCTTAGGCGTGCCGGAGCATTTCCCCGTATGGCCTATTGACTCCTGGCCTAAACATGAACCTTCCTTTTCCTTGTATTTTAACTTATAAAGAAACAAGGAAGTCAAACGTCAAAGGAAATGAGTAAACTAATAGGTAACAAAGCTAGATCAATGCTATTTAGATATCTCGTTTGCTCAACGAAAATTCATCCCACCCGTCACAGACACACACGACAAGAAGAATCTACAAACAATGGGATTCGGACGACTTAGAAGCAGAGAGAGACAGAAGAAAAGAGACCGACGTCCAACGAGAGACTTTGTTTTTGTAGGGAAGGAATATTTATTTGTCATTCCGTACTTCCCAATTGTCATTTGTCAGATAAGAGATAAACGATAACAATTATCCAAGGAAGCATGTGAATGCCAAAAAACTAGCTATTCTGAATCAAAAGTTACAGTTGAGACTTCATGTTTTTACTCTCTCCCAACTGAATGTTTTGTTCCCATGCTACAATTTATGCTTGGGAATCATTCCTCCTAAGACTTCTTGCTCTGTATAGTTTTATAGTATATATATTAATCCATTTTGTCCAAAAAATTGCTTTCCCTTTTTTCAAACCTTGTCCACGAGTTTCAATAGTATGTTGTATTTTTGCATCTCAAATAAAAGTTCCTTGGGTAATTTGTTTTGTTAATCCCAGCCAGCGTGTTGCATCTGATGACTATGTGCCTCTCTAAAATAGTCACCAGTGTTTTCTCTTCTGTGACGAGCTCGAAGGGCAGTGTTGGGGGTAACTAAGTAGTTGCAAAGATATGTCTCTATAGTTAGATACATGAAAAAGATTGTGTATAAGCGTTTCAAGAAGAAATTTCAATACTTACCCAACCTTGTCTACTATTTTGATTGGTCCTGGAACGGGAACCTAGGAGCCAACTTATGATTAACTCTCTTAGCCACTATTCCTCGGCAATAACGTTGAAATTTGACAAACGCTAATTAATTCTTTAATATGAATTTCTTGTCAACCCTCTTCTTGTTTGCTTCTTGTTGCATTCTCCTTTGTGGCCTTTGTAAATGAAACTTGATCGCGAAGATTGCGGCTTCTTAGTCACGCGCTATAACAAACAGTATATTTAGCGACGAAAATAAACGTAGTCAAATAATAACAAATCATCACAAATAATAATTTGTGATAAAAAATTATTGTTATTTACATCGTCGTTGAATTCCGGTAGCAAAACAACATCTACAAAGTGTTACCAAAATTGTCGCTAAAACGATTTTTTGACACAAACAATTGGTCGGTAAAAAGTATAACCAATGAGAATAAAGAATGTCGTACATATTTTTTTGCGATGTTTCTATTTCGTAGCTAAAAGTTTTTCTCTACTAAACTATGTTCGTAAGTAATTATTTTTAATGACGATTTCATTTTAATAGCAGAATAGTTTTAGCTATTAATTATTTATTATAGAGAAATATCTTTAGAGGCATTTCTGCAAACGTAGGTAAACATATTTTGTGACGATTTTAATTTTGATAGCTAATAGTTTTTTGTGACGATTTAGTTTTTGTAGCAAAATACTTTTAGCTACTAATATGTGGTTGTAACAAAATGTTTTTAACGACGTTCTTGTAAACGTAGTTAATAACTTTTTGTGACGATTTTGTTTTGATAGCTAATATTATTTGATAACAAAATTTAATTTTGAATTTAAATATTACTATAATTGTTAAAAATAGTTTATTTTAATTTATTACAATTTTTAAGACAGTTTGAAATATAAAAATTATTCATTTTATAATTAATGTTAGTGATATATTTTTTAAATAATAATAAATTGAAATAAAATAAACATTAAAAATAGAATGCATTTTATAAAAAAAATAATTACAAGTCATACACAAACTAAGACTCTTCATCGTTGTCACTACTCACTACTACTGACAAATACTGAGCCTAATAATTGTTTGACCGTCTTTTTAAGCTTGTTCACTTCTTTTACATTACAATTTAACTTGTCTTCTGTATATTGTAATTTAGTCTTCAGTGCCTGGTTATCCTCTTGAAGCGTCGTCACATATGTTGGTCGTGACGAAGAGGCACCAACAGACTTAGGGTCATATTCAAGACCTTTGATATAGCTCAATCGTGTTCCAAGGACATTGTTGTAAATGTCATTAACATTGAGTTGATTCCCCTTAGCCAATGACATCTGTAGCAACTCCTGCATCTTGTCCTACAATTTAAAGTAGAAAATCGAGTTAACTAAAAAATTATTACTTAATATTACATAGAAAATTAAATTGTAATATTAATTTAGTTGTACTTATATAATTACTTTGTGTCTCTTCAGACGTCCAGCCTTGACCTTCCTTGTAGTGTGTGTGCTTATACAGTGTGATCTAATCACACTCTTGCCCTTAGAGTTGTGTTTGACTTTATAATATGAATTAAAAAAATTATAACCAATTAGAATTTATTGTATTAAAAAATAGAATCATAAATTAAAAACTTTATAGTTACAAATTCTTGTCGAACGATGATAAATGATCTGGAGTCAGTATTATGAGGAGTTTTCGTTTTAGCTCTATTAGCCTTAACTTTCTCGCACTTTTCCTAAATTAAGAGAAGTAGTCATGAGATGTATAAACATAATTAATGGAAGGAAATATGAAGAGAAAAAAAACAAACCTGAACCTTCACTGAAGCGCAATAATCACACATTTCATTCCAATTTTCTTCAGTCACCCGTTTCGGAACATGTCTTCTTACCTTTTTATTGGAAAGGAAAGACTGGTAATATTTATGAAGTCGATATCGATGATCCTTCATTCTTTGTTTCAACAGTGAACTAACACTGCTTGAAACCTTAGGTGTGTCAATATCAACGATATTGAGCTTCATCTGTGAAAAACACGTATAAGTTAAGTTATTATTTTTTAAAGTAAAATCGCAATACATATAATGAAATGATGAATTGAAATATTACTGAAACTTTGTCCAAAGAATTTTAGAGCAAGTTGTCTTCCTTCAACTACCTGACATGCTGAAGGCAAGGCAACTCATTCTTGACAACGACACCTAACTCGCTGGCTAATTTTGCAGCTTAGATCTTATCCACTGGGCGTCGTTGCGTGGGGTCAATCATCACTGACAACTTGGTATTCATTGCAACATTTATCCGTTGCAACTCAGCACCTTTTGACTTACCTCTACCTTGTTTTCTGATGCTAGTATTGGAACCTTAAAAAAACACAATGAGAAAAACATACTAAACATGTAATGAGCAATTTTAGCATAAATGTATATATGTTTGGTTATCAATAACAGACCTTAAGATCTCTCATGACTACCAGACGATGTTCGTAAAGGTTATTGCAGACTTTCTTCTGGTTGTTCTGTAGGAAAAACTTCATCTGCCGTTACCACCCTCTTTTCCTTGTTTCTACCAAGGCCCATTATAATGAACCTGTGAAAAATGAATTATGAACGTAACGTATAATTGTAATTGAAAAATAAAATTAACATTTTGTGAAACATTAAAAATGTGCTTGTAATCATGGTCAATTAACATAACTAAAACATCAACAACATAAGGCAATTACAACTTGGAGACATTTCAAACAACAGAAACAATTTATTTACATGCAATCATCATGATCATGATTTTGAAAAATGTCATCGTTAAATGACACATGAAAAATATGCTTGTAGTCATGGTAACTTAACATAAGTAAAACATCAACAACATAAGACAATTATCTTCTTAACATTTCAAACAATACAAACAATTTATTTACATTCAATCATCATGATCAAGATTTTGAAAATCATCAACAGTCGTAAAAACATAAATGAAACATTAAAAATATGCTTGTAGTCATCGTAAATTAATATAACTAAAACATCAACATTATAAGGCAATTATCTTATTAACATTTGAAACAATACAAACAATTTATTTACATTCAGTCATCATGATCAAGATTAAGAAAATCATCATCATTAAGTACATTATCGTTTGATTCTTCATCACTAATATATTCTAGCAAAGTATTGTCATTGTCATTGAAGTCATCCTGAGTATAGTCTTCATCTATTTGTAAGATAAGATGGGCTTGGACTTCATCTAGTTGAATTATCTTGGGCTCGACATCTCTCCTATGGAATGACGATATATCTGCATCTTCTACTGGAATGCCTTCGTTATTCATCTCCAATCCAATATCTTGATAGACTTCATAAACATCCTCATCCAATTCACCAATATCCCTTTCACAAAAATCAAAGACATTCTTTTGTTAAAACTTTTAAACAACCTTCCAATTGCTACCTAATACAGTATCGTTGACATAGAAAACTCGTTTGACTTGACTTACAAGGACAAAAGGATCATTATCATACTATGTCTTACTAATATTTATGCTAGTAATATGCCCGTTCACTCTCATGTCAGTTAGATCAAACCATTTGCATTTAAGTAGAACAACCTTCTTATCCTTGATGTAGTGTAACTCTATAATTTCATATATGACACCGTAGAAGTTAATGATTTCATTGTCATGACATCCTTCAACGACAACATCACTATTTTGACTTCTAACTCAGCTATCTCGATCTTGTATGTGATATCTCACCCCTTTAACAATGCAACTTGTGTATTGCTTCCCACAAATATAAGGCCCACATGCCAAATTATATATTGTTGTTGTCGCTTTTTACACGTTACGGTTATGAAATATTCTCATATTTTCATAATATGTAATTAATATTACTCGATTTCTAAACCATGATACAAACTTCTGTCTATGTCTTTCTTTAACATTAATGATCTCTTTGCTATGAATTGTATCTTTGTGTTCTCTATTGAAAATAAAAAACACAATAAGATATCAGAGTTAATGAATGAAATTGTAATATGATTGTTATAATGAAAAGGAATATACATACTCTATGTATGTATCGACGTTCTCGCAATTGTTCAAAATATATCAATGAGCAATTTCGAATTCTTCTTTAGTTAACTTGACATATTTACCCACACTAAGTGGCTTAACTTTTTGGGAGAAAATAAACAACCCACCATCGTCACTAAAATGAAAGTTACGTTCTGGTCTATTAAATCTTGTCTCCACATTAGTTAAGTACATTGAACAAAAAGTTAAGCATTCATTTGCTATATAAGCCTCTATAATAGACCCCTCTGGTCGAGCTCTATTACGTACATAATGCTTAAAAGAGCATAAAAAGCTTAACATAAACAGTTATAAACTTAGTAATTGTTACAAATAAATAACATGGGAAAAACTTGTTGAATTTAATATAAATTACCTTTCAATTGGAAATATCCAACAAAATTGAACCAGTCCACAAATTTTTGCTTCATATAGTAAGTGAATTGCCAAATGAACCATAACATAAAAAACCGATGGGGGAATAATACTTCAAGCTTACATAGAATCAATGTTATGTCTTTCTCCAATTTATCAAGTTCTTCAACTTTAAGTGTCTTGCAACATAATTGCTTAAAA
>JANQAP020000287.1:2579574-2591701 GCA_026874005.2 Erythroxylum coriaceum
AGTTAAGTTATTATTTTTGTTAAGTAAAATCGCAATACATATAATGAAATGAATTGAAATATTACCGAAACTTTGTCTAAAGCATTTTGGAGCAAGTTATCTTCCTTCAACTGCCTGATATGCTGAAGGTAAGGCAACTCATTCCTTACAATGATGCCTAACTCACTAGCCAATTTTACAGCTTGGATCTTATCCACTGGGCGTCATTGTGTGGGGTCAATCATCACTGACAACTTGGTATTCATTGTAACGTTCATCCGTTGCGACTCAGCACCTTTTGTCTTACCTCTACCTCATTTTCTAATGCCAGTATTGGAACCTGAAAAAAATCACAATGAGAAAAACACACTAAACATGTAATGAGCAATTTCAGCATAAATGTAAATATATTTGGTTATCAATAACGGACCTCAAGATCCCTCATAACTAGCAGACGATGTGGGTAAAGGATGTTGCTGACTTTCTTTTGGTTTTTCTGTGGGAGAAACTTCATCTGCCGTTACTACCCTCTTTCCCTTGTTTCTACCAGGGCCCATCATAATGAACCTGTGTAAAACGAATTATGAACATAAAGTATAATTGCAATTGAAAAATAAAATTAACATTTTGTGAAACATTAAAAATATGCTTATAGTCATGGTAAATTAAGATAACTAAAACATCAACAACATAAGGCAATTACAACTTGGAGACATTTCAAACAACAGAAACAATTTATTTACATACAATCATCATGATCATGATTTTGAAAAATGTCATCATTAAGTGATACATGAAAAATATGCTTGTAGTCATGTTAAATTAACATAAGTAAAACATCAACAACATAAGGCAATTATCTTCTTAATATTTCAAACAACGCAAACAATTTATTTACATTCAATCATCATGATTAAGATTTTGAAAATCATCAACATCTGAAAAAACATAAATGAAACATTAAAAATATGCTTGCAGTCATCGTAAATTAACATAACTAAAACATCAACAATATAAGGCAATTATCTTAGTAACATTTGAAACAATACAAACAATTTATTTACATTCAATCATCATGATCAAGATGAAGAAAATCACCATCATTAAGTACATTATCGTTTAATTCTTCATCACTAATATATTCGAGCAAAGTATCGTCATTGTCATTGAAGTCATCCTAAGTATAGTCTTCATCTGTTTGTAAGATAATATGGGCTTGGACTTCATCCAGTTAATCTATGTTGGGCTCGACATCTCTCCTATAAAATGATGATATATCTGCATCTTCTATTGGAATGCCTTTGTTATTGATCTCCAATCCAATATCTTGATAGACTTTATCAGCAACCTCATCCAATTCACCAATATCCCTTTCACAAAAATCAAAGACATTCCTTTGTTGAAACTTTTAAGCAAGCTTCCAATTGCTACCCAATATAGCATCATTGACGTAAAAAACTTGTTTGGCTTAACTTGTAAGGACAAAAGGATCATTATCATACAATGTCTTACTAACATTATCATACTATGTCTTACTAACATTTAGGTTCCGTGAGAGATGAGACTTAGAGGAAAGGATATGCCAATAATTAAGACATGATAGAAAGAAGGTTTAATAATTTCAATGTCGACCCACCTTAGGCATTTATATAAAGCAAAAGTTATCTCTTTTATGTTGCCTAATTAATGTGGATAGTGGTACTTTTTGGACATATTGTTTTGATAAGGTGGTAGTGTTTTTTAATATATTAGTTTTTTTATCTATATAGTATTTTAAGGCATGAATGAAGCTTTCTAAGGTTCTTATTAGGTTAACTGTGAATATTAAAGTTTCTAAACTCAATCTTAAATTTGAAGGTGATGTAAGTTTCTAAACAATATCTTTGTTGACCCCTATTGTCAACTTAAATGTTTAGCATCTTTGTCAAAATAATGGCAAAGTGAAGGATTAGTGGAAATGAAAATGAAAGTAGAATATATATAACAAAAATAAATGTTTCTATCTATATAGGATTTTAAGCTTATCAATGAAGCTTTCTAAGGTTTTCTTCATAGGCTTTCTTTATTTTCTTTAGTTTTTTCTTAAATGCTCTGAAGTTTCCTTAAACAAAAATAAGCCTAGGAACTTTAGTAATAGGAAGACAAACCATTATTCACTGCATACTTATAGTCCTCTATTCCTATTAAAAAATTGTTAAATCAAAGTGGAGCCTTTCTTATCTATTTCTTTACAATATAAACAATTTCAATTAGTGAGTGACCATAAGACCTATAATTGTTGAAGATGACCTTGTTTTTTGCCAAATTAGAAAGGCATTGCTCATTAATAGGTCTCCTACCAAGATTTTCCCTTATGAGCCAACTACCATTTTAGTTATTAGTCCATGTGTAAAAGTTCAAGGATATAAACTTTATCAACTTTGATATTATACTATAATTATTTGTTACGTATGTTTATTTATATAGAAAACTATATTTTTAGTTCTTATGATGTTTGCAATTATGTTTATATTAAGTTGTTAGTGAGTAAAATCATATAAGAAAAAATATGAAGTAATTATGTTATTTCATAAAGCATATGAATTTAGTTGAGCAACCGTTAGATAAAAAGATAACGATTCTAAAAAAGTCAGGAGGACAATCTTTTAATAACTAATTTTTGTAATTATAGAATACTATTTATTTATAATCTATCATAATATTATTATAATAAAATTGATAATTTTTTTGGAAAATAAAGAATTGCATTAGTGGCCACAAGTCAGAATTTTCTAAGGAATAAACCAAAATACAACCTTCATAGGAAGCTTATATTCCATACTAAGTCAAGATGGCATCAAATTAGTTAAAACAAATACATATTAAAGAATAGCTATTGCACTAAGCAATAAGCTTGTATATAGCTGATAATAAGAACAAAAACACATAACCTCTTTCATTAATACGTCTCCATCTCATCTTCATGCCTTAAAGGAATGAGAGAGTCAATCCACTTATAAATGCCATCTTTATATATGACAAGCTAGAAATCCAATGAAAACATTTCTTTATTCTGTATCATTGTAATCCAAGTTGCATTTCCTCGGTAAATCCTTCCAAAACTGATTAGAATCAAGTTAGAAATTTATAACCTCCTTAATCTTTTTACTATACATTGGAAGTAAATCATAAATCACCCAAGCCATCCTAATGAAAGAATCTTTGTCTTTTTTAATGCTAATAAAGTAGAGGTATGTGATTTCTTAAGCTTAAATCAACTAATTCATGTAAGAGTTAAGGAAAATAGGCTAATAATGAATCACCGTGGACAACTTAAACGTATATACTCACAACACTCTACTCCAAAGAACCTCTCTATAAATGAAGCTCAATAATTTTTCACTTTCTTTTCTATGCTTATCATCATCAAGTTTGTGCATGTTGACAACAGATTATATGTGAAAACAAGTTCACTTTCGGACAAAAATTGAAACAGAACAAATCACAGGACTTTCATCGAACACCTTGTAACCATAACATAAAACACACCCAACTTCAACCATTCATTGTGTCTGTTCCCTTTTTTCACCATCATTAACACATTTCAAAACAAACCCAACAATATAGTTGTTCAATCCATGCAAACAACTCAATAAACCGAAGAAACCCACAATAATTACTATTCGGTATCATTAACACATTCAAAAACAAACCTACAACAAATCGAAGAAAAACTTACCAGGTTGAACTCAACTCTAGGAGATGATAGATGGGGGGAAGATAAGAACACAAAATCGATTCACAACAGAACACAACAGAAAATAGAATGAGCTTAAGAGAAAAGGAAGAAACCACGGGGAGGGGAGCTTGGGGGGAGGCTGAGGGTTTAATTTTTGGTTAACGACAAATGATGTCATCTCACTTAAATTTTTTTTTACCGTTGCAACATTTAGCGACGAAAATGAGATTCATCGTCAAATGCCAAACCTTTAGCTACGATATATGATAACTGTCGCCAATACATTTGAAAAATTGCAAAAACTGACGTAGTTATATTATTCTGATCTCCCACATTTTGCGACGAAACTAAGATTCATCGTAAAATGCCATGCTTTGGCTACGAAACATCTATAGCATCGCAAAACGTAGAACATTTTGCTACCAAGCTGTTAAATCCGCAAAAAACTATTTGTTTTACCTTTTCTAATGGTGGCAATTTTAGTCGCCTAAAAGTATAATTTCGCTACCAATTTTATAAAACATCACCAAAACCCAAACATTTTCTACTTCTTTATTTTTCTTAATTGATTAACATATATGAGTTTTTCCTATTACCATAATTTGAATTAAGAATTAATCTTCTCACTTATATATGCAATTGTTCTTCATTTGTTTAATTTTTGGGAATGACTAATCTTTAAATATAATTTGTTAGAAATAGTTTTATAATTATATTACAATGTCTTCGTAAACTATTATTATTTATTTTGATTAATTACAATAATTAAAATGTTTAATTTTTTCAAATAAGTTTTTTGAAATTATATTAATGAAAATGTATAATTGTCTGAAAATTGTAAGTCAATTTTATTTTATTTGGGCGGTCAACAATTTAATTTCCAAATAGTTTTCAAATGAATAATTTAATTTTAATTCAAATTATGTTTTATTTGGAATAGGAAAATAAATTTATTAAAAATTATTTATGAACTTATGGGCTTTAATGACGAACCATGTATTAGTTGCTACATCTGACGATTGTCGACTAAATATAATAAATCATAGCAAATTAATTAATACTATTTCTAAACAACTACAACAAACAATAAACCACATCGTTTACCTAAACTAGAAAAATGATGTCGTTTAGGTTTTCAAAGACAAAAAAATAAAAGCCTACTCCATTCTCGTTCAAGCAATCAACACCAATCCAAAATCCTCTCGTAGATAACTTATTTAGGTTTTGTGTTTTGCTCATCACCGTCGAAGAACGATTATTCACTGAATCAGTATTATTCTTTTGTTCTATTATGAGTTATTGTGATTATTCTTTTATTCTTTTGTTCTATTGTGATTATTTATTGAAACCCTTTAGGTTTTTATTGTGAGTTCTTAATTATGCATTTAATGTATGAGTTGTGTTTGTGGTTGTGTTTTGAAGATAGTTTACTGTCTATCTTTGTTATTTCTTTATGTCTATCTTCCCATCGACGTTTAACGCTTACTCTGATCAAAGCTTTGTTTCTGCATTGATGAAATTGTTTCAAGAGTATTTTACTTTTATTCATTTCCATTAATAGTAATATAGAGACATATAGATAATACTATATTTCTGACATCAAGAACATAGTCATGTCTATTCTACTTTAAATTCTAAATTTTGCATATGATACAAATTACAAAATAAAATTTTGAAGTTTTAGTTACGGTAACTTTCATATCATTAGGCACATTGAAGATGTATAAGTGCTAAACTGGACTAGTTTCGCTTGTCATATGATATAAATTACACAATAAATTTTTGAAGTTTTAGTTACAGTAACTTTCATATCATTAGGCACATTGAAGATGTATAAGTGCTAAACTGGACTAGTTTCACTTGTCATCGAAATTGGAGTTAAACATATCATCATTTTATTCTAAATCAACTTTTACAGAATATGCCTCTTAACATTATTAATCAAGGAATGTCGACATGGAGACTAGTTCTAGATAGCCCTAATTCATTTCGTTGGGAGGAATGTGGCAAAATTGTCCTACTGAAAAAATTAACAATGCAGAAAAAGTCTCCACTTTATACACTAATCATTGTTTGCCTTCTATGGTTGATCTTCTGCTTCAAGGTGTTTAGTATCATCTGAACAACTTCACTTTCCTTATTATGTACATCTTATTTCCTTTTATGAAGCTATTATATATATTCACATTTGATGGTTTATACTACATGTTGTTTTATGCTTCCTTGAGTCTCGAAGATGACATGTATAGCCATGGAGGCAAGAGCAATGTCACAATAGTCTGTAACGGATTAGGGAAATCGGTTGTTTTGGAAAATTCGTCAATTCCACATACTTCGTTTGCTCATTCATGTATACATGTCACTCCAATTTAAGTTCATTTAACGTTTTACTAATATGACAATATATAAGTTTTATATTGATTGTGTTTTAGGTACTAAATCTAGCGACTCATTCACTGTATCCTCTACAAGTTTAGCTATAGCAAAAAAGCTGTTGCAAGAGAGTATGAAAAACCCTATACTTGAGGGAACAATTGTTACTGTTCTAATTGGTGCATTTGAACGTGCAAGGACCCTTCTCGGGAATCCAGACATCGGGGACTCATTTACCTTTATCGACTCTCATATTACTTGGAATCCAAATAAATAATTATATCATTGTCATTTAGCGAATCAATCAAATGAACTCAACTTTAAAGTTGATTTATTGTTATATCTGTAATAATTTGTCAAACAACATATCTACTACTTAGGGGTCAAGTTGTGTACTATTGAATGTAGACTGTTATTGTTTGGGTTCTATAACTTTATGAATTAGGTAACTTCTAATTCAAAGTTTGTACTACTCCATATATCATATTATTATATTGATAAAATTATTTAAAATTTTTATAACTAATTTTTGCAATGTTAGTAACTACTAATGATTAATGAATACTACTGTTTAACATTTAAAATTATGTTGTAAATTTTTTTTTGAATAATATGTTGTAAACATTCAAAACAAATCTCTAATAAAACATATCTTAACTATGATAGATTACAAAAATGTTAGTTTAATAATTTTGGAAAATGTCATACATTTAGTGACGATTTCTAGAAATAATCACTAAATGTGTATCATTTTATGACGATTTACAGAAAGCGTTGCAGAATGCTTGACATTTAGTGACGATTTTAAAAAATTGTCGCTGAATGATTAACCTTTTGCAACCAAATAAAAAGTTTGTCACCAAATATTGACTTTTTGGTCACGCTTCGAAATATCGTCACCAAATATAGACCCTTTGGTGATGATTTTAAGGATTTGTCACCAAATTTTGATAAGTTATGGTTACATTTTTCAAAAGCGTCGCCATAAGCTTATTCAACAACGAATATCTGACATCGTCACCCATTGTGCATCATGTAGTGACGATTTCTCTTAATCGTCATTAAATATTCAACATTTGATGATGATTTATGCTATGTATCGCTAAAGGTTTTCTCTTTTGCGATGGTTTTTATTTTGGTCACTAAATGGTTAGTTTTAATGGTGAATTCTTTGAATAGTCGCAATATGTTAACTTTTGGCAACGATTTTCGTTTCATCGCAAAATAAATCGTCGCAAGGGTCTGTTTGTTGTAGTGATGTAATTTATTATCAATTACCATTAGTTTGGAATCTCTTGTAGAGTCGGGTATATGGACAAGTGGGGGATAACATACAAGGCTTTAAAGGGTGAGGTGTTGGCAAACAATATTAGGTGGTATTGCACCACCATTTAACAAAAGGAAGCTATTGAAACCACTTGTTGTACATCGTTAAAATCATCTATCGAGATAGTCCCCTATTATTCACCTCATATATGTTTTAAGGGACCTATTAAGAACTTATGTTTGACTTTCCATTTAAAAGTAATAAGCTAAAGAGAATTGCAATCTTACCTCTTATAATCTATAAAATTCTTACCAAAACTGATTCAAGAAGACTAGATCTATGTTACTTGTAATGGTTTTAGGCATTTCATGCAATTTGAGCATGTTAAACAGGAAGATATTGGCCACTCTTTTAGCTATGTATGGATGCTTTAAGGCTAAGAAATGGGCATATCTACTGAACTTGTCAATTATCATAGTATAACTAAACAATAGTTGGAAGTTGGTAAACACTTAATAAAGTTCATATGAATATATGTCCAATAACCCATTAAAATTGATAAGGGTTGTAGTAGTCTTGGTTTAGTGGTGTTTCATATATATTATATTGACAAGCTTAGCAATTCCTAATGAAATTTATAACATCTTTCTAATTCCCTTTCTAATGAAATAGAGATTGCAATTTTTTGGATGTCCCCGTTACTCTAGATTGACCCTCAATAGGACTCTCATGCATCATAACTATAATTGGATTCTAATTGAAGATCATAATCAATTACTAGTCCACCTTTGCATGCTCTCAGTCTATTATTATAAATTTGATGCTAAGTTGCCTTCAAATAGCTTGCTTATCAAGTCTTAAGTAGAGTAGTCTATATTCCACCTACCCTTGATTTCTTCCAAGAGTTCTATTTGAATTTGTAATAATACAAAGGCACAAAGCTTGAAATTAGAGATTTTATAGAGAACATATGCAACTAAGCTTTATTTCCCTTTCTGATACTTTATTTGAAAGTCATAGTTTGGTAACTTTGGAAGCCAAATCTATTGGAAAGGAGTATCCTTTCTTTGCTCAAATAAGAACTTCAAGATTTTATGATCAACATTGATGATGAAAGCGTTCCCACTTAAATATTGATATTAATACATGACAGTTATGATAATAATAAGGAATTCCTTCTCATAAGTAAATAGAAATTCATGTTTAGTTGCTAAAATCTTACTCACAAATGCTTTTGGTTTTCCATCTTGAGTTAACACTAATTCTAGACCATTAGCACATACGTAAGCCTCAATTGAAAAAGGCTTTAAAAAATTAGGCAAATTTAGGATTGGTGCTAAAGTGAGGGCTATTTTCAAGGTTTGGAATGCATCTTCAACTTTATCAAATTGCTCAAAAGCATTCTTTAGGAGCAATTCAATCAAAGGTATGTTTAATATACTAAAATGTAGTAAATCTCATATGATATCCTACTAAGCACGAGAATCACCTTAATTGTGACATGTTTTTAGGATTCTATTGTCTAAAAACTAAGTCTACCTTCTTATTGTTAGTGGCTACCTCATATATGGATATGATATACCATAAGTATTCGACTTAGAAGGCCCTAAAGTTGCTTTGATTACTTTTGATTAAGAGCTCGTTCTAGTTTAGAATACATAAGGTTACTTTAATTTGTTTAAAATAGTTTTAAAATGTTTAATTGTAAAAGCGGAAATCATCATAAAAAAAACTAATATGAATCACCTTAAATATGTTCTAAACAATCATTCGTCAAGCTTTAAAAAGTTAAAGGGTATTAGTAAGCCCAAAGGAAACTATTAAGTGTTAAACCAAGGGATGTTCCAATTGATGTTTTGATGATATCAAAATATAATTACTACTAATAATTTAATTATTTTGAAGAAACGTAACATAAGAACAAAATTAATTCATAGACTTAAGACGATAACTTATGTAGTTAATAAAGAAAAGTTGAAGTTTGCAACCTTCTAAATGAAGATCAAACTAGGAACAAAAAAAGATCAAGGTTTATCAGGGGTCATTCTTTAGTTTTGATATTAATTATAATCTCATTTAATGACTTTGATGTTTTAAAAGGCTCAACATGCATAAATATTTCAATTCACTTCATTACATGAGTCTTTCCATTCATTAAGAAGCAATGAACTTTTTGGTTTTGATGTGAAAACTTCTTAATCTTTTAAACAAACTTTAGGCAACATTTTAGAATGTGTTTAAATCATAATTGCATTAAAAAATTGAATTTGAGCATTTAAAGTTGTTAAAATCATGTTTTTAGGGTGATTGATTGACCTATATAAGTTAGTGGTCAAACAATATAGGTTAAAGTTGTTACATTGGATGTACTGTGAGTTTATTGTAACATTGTGTGATGTATTGGCTAACTAATGTGCTATATTAGTTGACCAATATACTTACTAGTTAACCAATTTGTCAAAAACTAGTGAATCTAGTACTTTTAATACATATAACTTAACCAATATGCTATATTAGTCGATAAGTATACTACAATTAGTTGTTGTAATGGTTAGTTCTTTGCTCCAATGGTTGGGAAGTGTCTTAAAACACTATAATAGGTATTTTGTCAGTGGTTTTAGCATCATGAAGCATTGGATATATTTCACACATATTTATAAATGTTTTTCAATCATTGAAGCATCATTATCTTACATTTGTATGAGTGATCCTCTTTAGAATTATCATGTGATAAAATGATGTATTTTGAATTGTAATATTTTGTTGGGATATTATATTATTATACTTGGGGGTGATTCAAATGGGATTGAGGCTCCTCTTCACATTGGAAGAAAAATGTAAGAAGGGTTCCTTTTTACAAAGAAAAGTTTGTACAAAGGTTATCTTTTGTCTTAAAAGAAGAATTATAGTGGAATTTTAAAAAGAGCCTTAGGAGTAGACATAGGCAAGAGTTGTTTGCCGAACTATTATAAATTGATTTGCATTCTTTTTTCCTTATGCTCTTTAAGTTTACAAATGGAAAAACGAAATAAAAGTAAATGAATTTAATTATGCTTGTAAACAAAAAAAATAAAGAGTAAAAGAAAAGAAATGCAAATTGATTTGTAGTGGTTTGACAATCAGTCCTTGCTTATTTCTACTCCTAATACTCTTCTTAGATTTTAACTATAATTCTTCTTTCAAGGAGAAGAATACCTATTCTATAATATTTTATTTTAGTAAAAAGGATCCTCCTTTTGAATCTTTCTTTAAGGTCAAACCACTTTTAGATCAACCCAATACAATGATTACACACATCAAAAATAGCTTAAAACTCAAAGTCGCTCACTTGTATACTTTGATAATCACAAAAGGCTCACGTATTCAAAATGAGACAATGTATCAAAATGCATGAAAATACTTTGAATTGTGTGTAAAAGACACTGAAATGCTTTTTGATGCAAAAACCAATGAAAAATGCGTATTTATAGTGTTTCAAGACCTAAAGTAGTCGTTGAAGCTAGGAACTAGTTATTACAATGACTATATTCGATGCACTAGTCGACCAATATAACATACCGACAAGCTAGTATAGATTAAAAGCTTCAGATTCACTGGCAGTTGGAACATTGATCGACAAGTACACATATATCAACCAATGTTACAATAAACTTTCATTACTTCAAATTGAATAACTTTAACCTATATTAGTCGATTACTAACTCATATAGGTTAACTAATCACCCTAAAAACATGACTTTAACAACTTTAAGTGCTCAAAACAAATTTGTTTAATCAAAATCTGATTAAATCACTTCACAAAGTATTCCTCAATGATTATTTGAAAGATCATGTGGTTTTATGTTAAAATCAAAAGCTTCATTGCCTCTTGATGAATGTAAAGACTCATGTAATGAAGTAAGATGAAACAATTATGCAATGTGAGCCTTTTAGACTATCAAAGACATTCAAGATGAGCCTCTAATAAGTAATACATGAAATAAACTCAATGTATTTTGATCTTCTTCTTGACTTGATCTTGATATTGAAGATTGCAGAGATTGTCTTTTCTATCATAATCCTTTGATATGTTAAGATTTTTTTCTCATATTCCTTCTCATCAACAACATTAAACTCATTAGTTATACTTATGTTTTGTTATCATCAAACCTCGATTAGAACGTCCCTTGATTTTATAATCTCCCCATTTTGATAATCACAAAACATTTGTGATATTAGAAATTAATATAAGAAATTAATCAGAACTCGTATCAAGATAATAATTACCTTTCCATAGATTCGTGCATAAAACATAAATTGTATTATAACCACTATTCAATGTTAAGATAAGGTTTAACAAAAGTATACATTGTTAAAAAAATATAAATATGTCCACCACATAAAATATACAAAACCACATGTACTTCCCCTAAATTATAGCATTTCCCTCTAATATCGCAAAAATTTATCTGCCCCTTTTTGGAAATATAAAAAAACCAACTAGTTAAAGGGAGAAACGAGACTTGTTCAAGCTCATCAAGGTGACGTATTATGATATCTCAAAAGAATGAAACTCTTCAAACAAAGTGGTAAGCTGATACTTAATGGTCACGAGAAGAGCATCTGGTGGGAAACAATCATCCGTAGGTAGCTCCACGATGTGACTCAAGAGGGGCTCATTAGGATCTTTGTATGATGGAGCCTCATAGATTGGGGACAGGTATTGAGGTTGGAAATGTTGGACCCCGATCCTCTTCTTACTAGTAAGCATGTGTTTAGTTTATGTTGAGGTTCAATTTGATTAAATTGTT
>JANQAP020000287.1:2644214-2659643 GCA_026874005.2 Erythroxylum coriaceum
TCTCTCTCTCTCTCTCTCTCTCTCTCTCTCTCTCTCTCTCTCTCTCTCTCTCTCTCTCTCTCTCTCTCTCTCTCTCTTATGTATGTGAGTGTGTTGTGACATTAAGATATCAAATTGGTATCAGAGATGGTTAAATATAGCTCCAGTTTTAAAGTGATTTGTGAGAAAAAAAATAGAGAGAGTGTTGTTATACTTATGAGAGAGTGGTTCATTTAAAAGTGAGAGATGTCAAACAATTATAATATTGTGTTGTTAGGTCTTAAATTAGATAGTAAACTTGATTATAATTATTGGGAGATTTTAATGTCTATCCACCTCAAGGCTCACAATATTTGAAGTCTTTTTTATTCAGGCTTACAAGAAAGAGCTGATGTAATGCTCAAAGGAAAGACTAGTTGGCGTTATCCTAAATTCATCAAGGAGTAGATTATTCAGTTTTTGACAAAATTGTTTATGTTAAAACTGCCAAAGAAGCATGGAACATCTTGAAGTTGGCTTACAAAGATATAGATAAGGCTCAAAAATCCAAATTATAGTCCCTACATAGAGAATATGAGAGGTATGAAATGTCTAATTCAGAAATTGTTGAACAATATTTTTCTTGTGTTACTAATCTTATCAATAAGATGAGGTTGTATGTAGATGACATTTCAGATAATAACGTAGTGAAAAAGATTCTACGCACTATGCCTATTAAATTTGCCCATGGTGTGACTACAATACTAGAATCGTATGATACGGGGACTATGATTATAGCAGAGTTGCAGGGAAGCATTGAAAGTCATGTTAGCAGAATATTGGAGAAAACAAAAAAGACAACAAAAGAAATCTTAAAAGGCCAGTGAATTTCAATAATGTTGCATAATGTAATCAAAATGCAGATGGTAGAGATCGTGGTTTTAATAATGGAAGAAGAGGAGATTTCAGAGGCAGAGGTAGAGGAAGTTTTAAAGGAAGAGATTATAGCAATAACTTTAACCAGGGGAGAGAAAACAATTCCAGAACATTCAGTCAAGGAAAAAGAGGAAATAATTTTGAGCCTACCAATCGAGGGAGAGGACGAGGTAATCAATATCAAGGGAGATGTAATTTTAATTACTTTAATTGTAGAAGGTATGGACACAAAGTTGCTTATTGTAAATCCAAATCTTAGAACAATTATCAGGCTAATGTTGCAGAAAATTAGTACCAACATTTTAATGAGAATTTTATAATGTAAAAAGTTTATTTTTGGCAAGCAACTCTTTTGTGGAAAATGAAAATATCTAGTATGTGGATTCTAGTTATAGTAATCATATGTGTGGGAATAAGGAGTTACTTTCCTTTTTAGATGAAAATGTTCAGTCAACAGTTAAATTGGGAATAATTCAAATATTACTATTTTGAGAAAAGGTCGAGTATCCATTAGGTTGAAGGATGGCTCTAAAAGTTTTATCTCTGATGTTTTTTATATTTTTGGTCTTAATCATAATTTAGTGAGCATGGGTCAATTATCAGAGAAAGGTTATAAAATGCAAATTCATCATGATTTTTGTACCTTGATAGACAAAAGTGAAAGATTTATTGCAAAGGTAAAGATGCCTTTTAACCGTCTATTCCTACTAAAAATTCATCATGAAAATTTGCTTGCTTGAATTATGTGATACCTTATATAAATGGGCTATGGCATATGCATTTTGGACATTTTCATTTTTTGGATTAAATTATCTATCAAGAAAAGAGCTTGTGTTTGGCTTACCTGTTGTGAATATTCCTAACCATGTATATGAGAAATGGGAAATTGGAAAAAGCATAGGGATGTATTTCTAATTGGAAAGTACTATAGAGCAAAGAAGCCATTGGAAATTATTCATTCAAATTTGTGTATTGTTGAAGTTCCATCTAATGGAGGTACTAGGTACTTTATTACCTTTATTGATGATTTTAGTATAAAGGCTTGGGTGCATTTTCTAAAATAGAAATAAGAAGCTTGTGATGCGTTCAAATCATTTAAAGCGTTTGTGGAAAAGCAAAGTGGCTTCAGAATTAAAGCATTAAGAATAGATAGAGGTCAAGAGTATCTTGCATGCACAGAAGTTTTTGAGCAGTATGGAATTCAACATTAGCTGACCGCTAGATACACGCCTCATTAGAATGAAGAAGCAGAAAGAAAGAACAGAACTATCATGGACATAGTAAGATGCATGTTAAGATCTAAACAATTGCTTAAAGGACTTTGGGCAGAAGCTTTTGCTTGTGCAGTTTATATTTTAAGCAAGTGTCCAACAAAAAGCCTTAATGACAAAACACCTGAGGAAGCTTGAAACCTTCCATTCGACATCTCAAAGTTTTTGGGTGTATTGCTTACGCCCACGTACCAGATCAGTTAAGGAAGAAGCTGGATGACAAAGGTGAGAAGTGTATTTTTATAGGCTATAATACAAATTCAAAGACCTATAAATTGTACAATCCAAATATAAAAAAAATAACTATTAGTCGTGATGTAACCTTTAATAAGGATTGAATATGAGATAGGTCTTCAACTTTCCAAAAAGGCTGGTGGTAATTTCATAAAGCTATAAAAAAGAAAATAATCGAGCAGATTCAATATCTCAGCCAGTGAAATCTAGTAAACCCTAAAGATGTCCTCAATTACTAGCCAGATTGTAAGATTATGTGATAGGTACTAATAATGATCTATATCTAATGAAGAGATTATCAATTTTGCTTTATTTGCAGATTGTGAACCAGTTAATTATGAGAAGGCAAATGACTTGAAATGGAGAAAATCCATGGATGAAAAAATATATGCAATTGAAAAGAATGATACAAGGGAATTAACAGATTTTTCCACTGATAAAAAGCCTATAGGAATAAAGTGGATGTACAAGATAAAATACAAGCCTAATGGTGAAATTGACTGATTTAAAGCTAGACTAGTTGCAAAAGGATATAAGTAAAAATCAGGTATTGATTACTTTGAAGTAATTGCTCCTGTTGCGAGATTAGATATTATTCACATTATTATCTCTCTTTTAGCTCAAAATAATTGGATATTTTATCAAATGGATGGAAAATCTTCTTTTTTAAATGGAACTTTGGAAGAGGAAGTATATGTTCTACAGCCTACAAGGTCTGAAATTAGAGGAAAAGAAGATAAAATTTACAGGTTGAGTAAAGCACTATATAAACTGAAGCAGACACCAAAAGTATGGTACAAAAGAATTGATTCATACTTCATGAAGCATGTTTTTGAAAGATGTCCTTTTGAGCATACTTTATATGTTAAATTTGTTGAGCTTGGTGATTTTCTAATTGTGTATCTTTATGTTGATGATCTAATTTTTACTGGAAACAACTCAAAGATGATTGAAGAATTTAGGGAGGCTATGGTAAAAACATTTGTCATGACATACTTAGGTCTAATGTTTTATTTTCTTGGAATAGAGGTATAATGTTCAACGGGATGATGGAATTTTTATTTCCCAAAGGAAGTATGCAAATGATATTTTAAAGAAATTTAAGATGGAGAATTCACCCTAGTTGAAGAGAAATCGAAACAACTAAAACAAGACAAAGGGAGATCTATAAATTCAATATACTAGAAGAGTTTAATTGGAGGTCTAAGGTATTTAACTACAATCAGACCAGATATAATTTTTGGAGTTGGAATAGTTAGCAGATTCATGGAGGAGCCTCATACCTGTCATTTATAAGGAGCAAAGAGAATTTTTTGATATACCAAAGGTACTTTGAATGAAGGAATTTTTTATGCAAATATCAATTATATGAATCTTGTAAGTTACATAGATAGTGATTGGGATAGAGATATAGAAACAAGAAAAAACACATCAGGGTATGTTTTTTATCTTGGCATTGGCACAATATCATGGTCTTAAGAGAAACAAATCGTGGTTGTGTTATCTACAGCTGAAGTAGAATACATTGCTGCAACTAGTTGTGCTACACAGGCAGTATAACTAAGAAGAATGCTTGAAGTACTACATCAAAAACAAAATGGTCCAACAGAATTATTCGGTGATAATAAGTCCGTAATAGCACTATGCAAAATTCTAGTTTTTTATGGGCGATCCAAGTACCTAGACATTCAGTTTCACAAAAATTTACGAGCTAGTAACTAAAAAGGAAGTAGTGATTAATTATTGTCACACTGAAAAACAAGTTGCAGATATTTTTACTAAACTACTAAAGTCTGAGTTGTTTCACAAACTGAAAAAATTGCTATGAATGATAAATTCCTACCAGCTTAATTTAAGGGAGCAATGTTAATAAATAAATCCATCTAAGTTTTGCATGGAAGGAGATAACAATATTAAATGGTAGCCGAAAAACAAAAAAAGACAACAAGCATCTTCATTTAATGGGAGCCGAAATCATCAAGATGCAAGCGGAGAGTTGTAGCCGAAATCTTAGATGCAAGTTGAGAGGAGCTTACTTCTTCCTTAAGCTTTCCGTATAATTTGACCAAAATTTTGGTCCAATATGATGATTACTTGTATAAGTAAAACTCTAATATTTAATGTGAGTGTGCTGTGTGCTGTGTACTTAAGTATTACGTACTTCTCATACTCTTCGTCTGTATATTTGAGAACATCAACAGACTGCATAATGCCAGGAAAAGAAGAAGATTGGACTTCCATAGTGAAAGAAGAGAAGAAAAAAAAGCAAGCTGAAAAGTTATTTACAGGCAGTAAGAATCATTTCCAGTTGTTGTACTTGACGAACGAAACAGGCAGTAAAAATCATGTCCAGTTGTTGTACTTGACAAACGAACAATCACCAGTTGGTGGAGCAGCACTGAGAATTCTGGGCTGGAAATCTTACAATAACCAAAGACTTCTCATATGTAAATCAGAAAAAATAAAGAAAATCAGCAAAGAGATATTGTTCAACTGACGCAAAAACTTACCCAAATTGTCTTTTCGTGTTGAACTAATAAAAAGAAGCCATTGCCAAGTGATCTCAAGTCATGATTCCAATTTGGCGAAAAACAGATCTTATATCATAAACCGAACTGTTACTAAAATCGGTAACAGAGCCTAAAGTTTCATATTTGATGAACTTAGATAAGACCTACTCGAAAAGGAACATGCATGGGAAACGCGTTTTTAGTGATATATATTTACTCATGTCTCCATGACGCAAATTGCAAAATCACATCAACTACTGATGACTGACATGAATCAACTGACGCGATGGCTGTCTTCAACCATGCAATGATTATGTTCCCTCGCAAATCAAACCATTTAAGAGAATCTCCCTCCTCGAGTTCTAACTTTTTTTTTTTTTTAAAGTACTTTTCTAAGCAAATGAGGTGATCAATCAAGGTTATTGCGCCTCTGATTGCGAAAATGAAAGCCTCCGAACTGAATAATCGTTGTAATAAGCTTAACGGTTTTGTTTTTGTGTCCGTTACGAGGAGGTGACTTGTAAAGCGAATTACAAAACAAGTTGTTGCCAATCGTTGGGCTTTCAAATTGACTAATGATCCTATAACTTACTGGGCCAGGCTCTCTTTTCCATTCCCTCTTCAAACTTTCAAAGCAGGAAAGCTATGTTGTAAGAGGACTCTGAATTATTTTATGGGACTAATTCTTCTTCACCTTCTAATTTATCTTCAAAACAATATCATATATCTCTTTTTGAATTTTCATGATTCGAACATGTGATTTTATTATTATATGAAACTTTACCCAAAATTCTTAAAGAACAGATTGCATTGCATGTGAGGTGGTGAAATACTAGAGCATATTCTTCCGATATGAAGTGAAAACTTTTGGTTTCTGTCAAAAACAGGACGGCTGCACATGTCAAGTTACAGACAGGACATGGATGGTATAGATTGCAGGTTCTGTCCTGGACAAATCACATCGACAAATTAGTCAGTAGTTTGAACAAAGTCCCTTTTGTGTAAGAGAATTTATTATGCTTTTATGATGTCGATCTCTTTATTTCTTTCAATGCCCACTAACCATCCTAGTTTAATGCATAGTTATGGAATTCATTTCAATACATATCGATTCTTGCCCATTAAGCCCTGACAAGATTTTCCTAAGCTTTATCATCCCACGACAAAGATTCTGCTCTCACCAGCTTTTCTTTTCACCAGAAGAAGCGCACATGTCATGGATGTTATTGGAATCATTCTTACAGGAACGATTAGACCAATCCCAATTATAGTTGACCGCCATCTGTATTTATTTCTCACAATGCGTCATGGCTTGCGTGCTTGGAGTCGTTAGATAAATATATGCACAAAAAGGCAAGTCTCCAAACATCGAATTAATCAAACTTAGACAGAGACTGTCCCGTATGCACCATTATTCAAAGAGACGAAGAATTCTTAGTTAGGTGTGAGTAAAGAATTTAGGGTAGTGTCTTTACGCTGTTGTGTTGTGGTCCTCATCAAGACTTCGTTCCTAAACAGACGGACTCGTTATATGTTTGTTTGCAAAAACCCTTGTCTTGGTGTCTCATAGTTGATGTCTGAACCTTGTGGTTTCATAACATCAACGTTCATATTTGACTGTTTAATACTTCGATTTATAATGTCAAATTTTCTTTAATAATGAGAAAACCAAGATTTATTGGGATATAGTAATAGCAGACCTATCCTAATGAATCGATTGGAGGCATGACTCTCTACTTAAGAGAGTTGGATTTGCTTTAGATTTACCCTAACAAGAAAAAGAAAAAGGCAAGGTATCACACCTTCAAAACTACGACCTGCCCTTTATTTCTCCTTCTATAATTAATAGTTTATTATCAGCGTCATTATCATTAAGTCATCGGCACTTGCTTAATTATTGTTGACCATATATGTCAACTGCCCACAGATTTCAACATTGTGACATATTGCGTGTTAGAATCAGTCAGACCTCAGCGGTTTGATACTCCTTGCATACAACATAAATCCTTGAGAATAACCAACATTTGAGATCCTGAGTTGATTATTGAAGCCGTCTTCCTAACTTGGACAAAAATTTGTGAAACGTCTACTTCTACTTAATTGGTTCATCCCAACAGTAGTTGTCAAATCCAGATAATATAATTACCATAATATCATTATCACTGAGATATTTCAGATACGATTGTCCATAATAAAAACATTTATCGATATCTTGCTTGATGCAATATGTTATTTGTTTTATTATTGACCAACTTAATACCTTTTTTTAATGTTGAAAAACTTCAATCATTATCCCGTTTGATAATCAAGAAATAATTTGTTAATTACATAATTAAAATAATTCATTTGACGAATAAAAAATTTAAAGACAAACAAAGATCATTCCTTATTCATATATGCATGAATATTGCGCTTTCTAAATACAAAAAAAAAAAAGAAGTTTCTTTTGTAGCTCCCAAAACTTCTTGGAGTCTGTAAAACTTGATCCCAACGGTCGATTGTGAGCTCTAGCACGAGCTACAACCATATCAAAGCAATAAACAACTTAAAGTTGAACCATATTCATGTATAATTTAAGATGATAATGGATTGAATTGGATTAATTCGAATGTTAAACTTGAATTTAATTATAAATTTAAATTTAATTTAAAACTTGATTATTTTGTTTAAAAGTAATATCCAATTAAAAACTTGAGTTTGAATAAGATATGATTAAATTTCAAATAAAAATTTGAATTACGGTGAAATACCTTAAATTTGAAACTTAAATAAAATTTGAAAAAAAATTATTAGTTTCGAAGTTTAAATATAAACCTAATTAAATAAGTCTTAACAAATAATTTTAAGTTGATAAAATTAATTAATTTTATCTGTCAATTAATTTTATAAATTAATAACCACCCATATGAGCTACAAATTGCATGTGACAAACAAGAAAATGGCAAAAAGAAAAAGAAAAAGCATACATTCGACAATGTGAATTAGAGCCCCTTTTCAATTTTTATTTCTATGTTTCAATCCAAGTATAAATTGTTGGCATGACTACAACGGAGAGAGCCTGTGGAATGTGGATGAATGACAAAGGGCTGTCTGTACAGGGGATTCCATAGGATGCCATGTGGTGATCAAGGAACAAAAGAGGACCCACTCTTTGTCAGACAATAATTGGACGGTAAAATGCGCTGACTCGTACTCACTTCTTTACACGTCCATCTTGTCTAAATGCGTGGCTCTTGGCCGGCCTGCACCACCAAATCAGGGCCCTCTGTTCCAGGGAAAAAGTCCTGAATTAAAGGAAATTTAAATTTCACGCATTCAATGCGTACAAAATCAGCTGCCAGTTTAATCCACACAGAATGAGTAGTCTTCTGTCTATCCACAACACACCGTGACTCCTGATATTCCTCCATGAATCCAGTCTCTTATGGAATCTCCGACACTAGCCTCCTTAATTTAATGTTTCTCATGGAATCAGGGTTTACACTTTACAAGACCACACGTCCCAAGAATAATTATCCTGTCTTAGGTTGCCTCTTTAAAGGGTTTCTTTAAATATCCTAATTACTGATTTACTCAGATTAAACAATTAATAAATTCTATTCATTTTAATAATTTATTTAATATATATTCAAAGAAGAATAATTATAAATTATTTATTTATTTATTAAAAAAGCTATCTTACACATTTCAATAAAGCAAGTATTTTAAGAAGGAATCACTACTAATTAATAATGGAAAAGGTGGAGCACATTGGCGGTGGTCGTGCCATAAAACCCGCATTAGTTCCAACCGATTTCTATATGGTAAAAGTCTGCTCAATAAAAGTCTAGTAAAGACAGAAAGGTAGTTATGTATTGACCCTTTCTAAGTTTTTTTCTTTAATCGTCTTTTGTTCTATCTATGAACACGTCCATTTGTTCGAGAATTTGTGTGCACGCGCATACACTTTAGTGACACGTTTAGGACACTCACTGTTCGAAAAGGGTTCGATTAGATAGTTGGCTTTAGTTCCAACCCATAAGGGGTCTTAGAGTTGGGACCAACCGCAATTTCATATTGAGATAGTTCCTTTTTTAAGTAGTTGGTTCTGTTTGGTTGGCTATTATAAGTAATGGTCCCTCTTTTCTGATTCCCCTTCCATTCCTATTCCTTTCGTTACACAGCGTGAATAGTCTTTCTTTCCTGTCTCGGAAGTTTCTTTGTTCGTTTCGGAGTTTGACTCTTACGACAAAATCGATGCATCTAATAGTATACGAGTTTAATTGAGTATGCAATTTAATACATGAAATAGTATAATATATATAATATGATGTTACGATTTAGAACATATCATACTCAATTAAATTATGATATTACTATATGACTATTTACTTGATCATGGTACTCTTAATTTATTAAAAATATCATATAATATGTCACAATAAGATTAACAAGATTTTAAATTAAAAATAAAGACTAAGTGAATGAACATTATTATAATAAAAAAATCTCACAATTTTCTTTTCTTGGTAAGAAGGTGGTCTTCACTTTCCAAGGTAAGTTAAAATAGGGGATCATGCAGTTACTAGATCCAACTTCAAATTTGGGACATTGCACTTAGTAAAGGTGTTTCAGTCTCAATCAGCTAGCCTGTCAATGCCAAAGGGTTGCTATCGGTGTCCTACGAAGGGTGAATTCTAGCTATGGGAATGTTCGGACGTCTCCGATTGATGAACACAAACTCATAAATAAAGACAAGAGAATGCATGCCATCAAGGTTAACGCCTTGTAATTACATTCAAGTTATTTAACCTGCAAGAAGTCATCGTAATACTATAGCAGTAGTTAGTGATAAGTACTTTCAATCTTATTCAACAAAAAGTATATTATATATACTTCACCATCTTTTCCTAAACTAGATTTATCAATGTTTTAAAAACTGGACCAAATATTAAACTGGCCAAAGAAAATGTTTAATGTTTAAAGGTTCAATCGGTATTAAATAGCTATAAAATCGATATATAATAAATAAAAAGTAAAAATTATAAGAATAAGTAAAAAAATAAATTATTTTGTTTTGAAATTTGATCAACAAATACTAATATTTTTAATATCATAAAAATTAAAAATTTATATCTTCTTCTATTATTTCAGAATTTTACTATTTATTTCAAGTATAATCTTTATTATTATATAAAAACTAAAAAGTGAAAACAGAATAAAATTCTTCCTTGTTTTATTAATTTTACCAGTCTAGTACTAAAAGCCTAATGCTTATCTTCGTCTTCTCTCATCTCTGTCTTCTAACTTCTCTTAGACTCGGTATTCTAAGAGTGAAAAAGCAGGACAATCATAAATGTAGTTTAAAAATTTAACTGCAGTTACACTCGTAAACCAAGTAAGGATTGCATTGTTGTCCACGTTTATATACTGTTGTACTTCATGAATCATTATCAATTGATATGGGAAATCAGATGAGCTTTATGGAAGAAGAACTATAGTTGTCAGCGAGTTAGTGGACAAACATCAACCTTAGCCAAATTGTTGGGGAACATAAGTATAAATGTTAGCTTCTTGCATGTTTTTATGTCATTACTCCTTTCAAGATATATCAATTGTCAACAAATATTACTTCTTCATAGACGAGGAATAACAATGAGAAAGAAGTTAATAATTTGTGCACTCACGAAAGCATAACTAAGCCATCCAAAGGCATAACAGTAATAATAAAAACACTAAGAAGATGAATAGTAGTACAACAAGACTTGCCTATTAAAACTAAACACAGGCAACCTACAAAGGAAACAAAATTTAAGGTCTCACCTCAGCTTGCATACTCGCATGTTGTGATCTAACACTGATTGCATTGTACATAACTATAAGACTAAACCCCAAAAAAATCAGAAATAAGGAGTTTGCCACTCCATGACAAAAACAACAGACATTGTCAAAGCTATGCACTGTTACAAAAGCTAGGAGAAGAATTTAGAATGTAGACAAGAGGGAGAGAGAAGTGTATTGTATATTGTATATTGTATATTGAGGTGTGTTTGTAAAGTGTACATGAGTGGGGTATTTATACATGAGTCATAGGTTCTAATAAGGAGATATAGCAACAAAGTAGGCTAAATCTAAGTTAATTACAATCAAATTATATCATTAAATCTAAGCTAATTACAATCAAATCATATAATTATAATTTAGGCTAATATTACGTTAACACCCCCCTAAAACTCAAGGTGGTACATTAGAGGCCATCTTGAGTTTGGAAACAAAATCCTGAAGTCTGCTGGGTAAGTGCATCTTTGTAAAGATATCATCTGTTTGATGAGAAGAGGAGACAAATGCAAGATGAATAGTGTCTTGTGCAACATGATGGCGTACGAAATGACAATCAATTTTAATATGTTTGGTACACTCATGGAAAATATCATTATGTGCAATATGAATTACACTGCTATTGTCATAATGAAGAATAGTGGCAGAAGATGAAGTGACACTCATGTCTTCTAGTAATCGACGGAGCCACAATAGTTTTGCAGTGGCATCAGTAAGAGCATGATATTCGGACTCAGTGCTAGAATGAGCAACAATTGTTTGTGTAACATCCCATTATCCTATTATTAGGGTTAGGATCTTAGGATTCTTTTCACGAGAGAAAGTGAATAAGTTAGCACGTCATTTCTATCGGCCATATGCACGTACGTCCAAAGGGCATACGTGTACACATCGGATGAGAGTGGGGTGTTACAGTTTGTTTTTGACTTCACCATGAAATAAGAGAATCTCCAAAGAAAAAACAATATCCAGTGGTGGAGCATCAATTAGTGGGATCGTCAGCCCAATCAACATCAAAGTAGCCAGACAAAACAAGAAAAGAATGTGCAGAGAAATGAAGACCATGAAATAGTGTGGCTTTGACATATCAAAGAATCCGAAGGACAGCAGAGAAATGAGAGGATCAAGGGGCAGCCATGAATTGACTAACCAAATGCACATCATATGTAAGATCAGGTCTGGTAATAGTGAGATAAACCAAGCTACCAACAAGTTATTGATACAGAGTGAGATCATCAAATGGGGTACCTTCAAATGGTGTCAATTTGACATTATGCTCCAAATGAGTGGAGACAATTTTACTGTCAGTGATTCCAGCTTGAGATATGAGATCAAATGCATATTTTTCTTACGAGAGATAATAACCATCAAAAGTAGATGAAACTTCAAAGCCCAAAAAATAGCCAAGAGGACCAAAGTCCTTCATCTAGAAGTGGTGGCTTAGGTATCCCTGTAACTCCGTAATACAAGCAGTATCACCCCCAGTAATGACCATATCGTGCACATTAAGAAGAAGAATAACAATTCCTTGATCAGTATGACTAATGAATAAAGCATAATCGTGAGGAATGGAATGAAAGCCAAATAGGATAATGGTGGAACTAATCTTTGCAAATCAAGCCCGTGGTGCTTGTTTTAACCCATACAAGGATTTCTGTAGCTTACAGACCTTATGTGTAGGACAAGAGTAACCAGGTGGAGGCCACATATAAACTTCCTCTTGCAGGTCCCCATTAAGAAAGGCATTTTTCACATCCATTTGAAGAAGTTTCCATCCTTTGACAGCGGCAATAGCTAAAAGACTGCGTACAGAAGTGATACGGGCAACTGAGGCAAAAGTTTCTTCATAATCTATCCCATACTTTTAAGTATAGCCTTTAGCCACTAGACGAGCCTTATACCGCTCAATAGAACCATCTGAATGAGTTTTGATTTTATAAACCCATTTATATCCAATTGTAGTTTTGTCTGAAGGAAGATCAACTAAGTCCCAAGTATAAGCTTTCTCAAGAGCCTGAAGTTCTTCATTCATAGCTTATTGCCAATGATGGTTAGAGCTAGCTTCTCGATAAGAGTGAGGTTCATGCAGATTGATAATAGCAGAAAAACAATGATAATCTTGTAGATGAGAAGTGGTCTTTCTTACCCGAGAAAATTGTCGAACCAAAATAGCGGAAGTTAGTACAGGTTCAATAGGTAGAGCAGACTCCACAGGTGCAAGATCAGAAGGCAAAAGATGGTCAGACACAGGAGACAAATTCGTTTCAAAACTTGGAAATAGTGCTACAGAGTTGTTAGTAAAGAATTTAAAAGGATTGATATGAGATGAATGAAATTTGGACAAGGACGAAAATGTAGTATCTCGTTTTCCCATATTAAGGGTTAGTACCCTAGATTTCTGTATATGAAAACAATATTGAGAAATTATAAGGGGCATTGCATACTCATGCATATCACTAGCATACACACATACGCGAATTGATTTTTTTGTACACATTACAATGACTGTTTATGCACTTATTTGACATATTCCGGCGTATAAACGATTTTTATATGATTATGATGTGAATAGTGAATGTTATGTCTCAAAAATTGTTTTGGCGAATTATATTATTGATTTAGAATTTTTAGTGAAAATTTGAGAAATTTATGATATTTATTAGTATTTTTGGACTAAGAAAAATGTCAAATGGTAAGATAATTAATAAATGGCAGTAGAATTAAGTGTCAAATGGTAGTAGAAATTATTGATAAGTGACATTAAGTTTTAAAGACAAGTATCATTGAAAATTGGGAGACAATTGGATTAGAAATTAGGAGACAAATGGACTAGCTATTTAAAAGACTAGGTGGAGACCACAAGGTGGTGACATGTAGCACGTGACAAGTGTCACTTACCTTGCCACACACCTCACTTACATATGGCTTAATTGAAAGACAACTATTCTAGTCTTTCAATTTTTCTTCTTTGGTTAAATGCTCTTCTTCATTTCGTTCTTTGCTTCTCCTTCTCCATTCACAACATTTTCTTACCAACCCTACACTCACGATTTGAGTTGCCATCATCTTTTACCTTACTACTTCAAGATCCTTGCTATTTCTTCTTCTTGTCACTAAAATAATCCACCTATTCCACCCTCCATGATGATGATCATGTGACATAAGGAGTTAGGGTTTCTTGGAGATTTTGAAGAAGCTTTGGGTAAATCAAGTAAGTATATACTTGATCTTCATGTGTTGTTTTAAATGAAATATATATGGTGATTGTTTTGAAATTAAATGGTTATGAAAATGAAGTTAATTTTATACTACATCGTGGAAGAATAAATGGACATATTCATGTCATATTTTTGTGTTTATGATGAGTAATAGATTATGGAATGTTATAGTGTTGGATTGATAGTAAAAATGGTTATTGAAGAGTGATGATTGTTGATGAAGACATGAATATTTATTGATATTTTGTTTTCATATTATGACAAATAATAGATTATGTATTTGTTTTATAGATGATCAATAATGAAATTGGTGTTTGAATGAGAGTTGATAATTGATGAATAAAGAGATGTGTTTATAACCTAATTTTGTGTATAAGATGAGGGTAGAAATGTAAATGAAGGAATGATATAAATATGTTCTGTTTGGAGTATATGAGTAATCTGAGTTATAAGTGTCATGTGAGAAAATAGATTGAGCTTTGAAGTTAAAGAAAAGGCAAGCGTAGTGTCTTGAAAAGAGAAGAAATAAGATGATAGTTTAGACATTAAGTGAAGTTAATAATGGAATTGAATGTGAGCTAAAACATTGATGAATGTGTGGATACTTGGATGTCCTGTTTTTGTATATAAGATGAAATGACGTGTTTCAAAAATATTTTTGAGTTGGAAATGAGGTGAGAATGAAAGGGAAATGAAGTAGAAAAAATTAATTGAGCATAAGATGGTTTGGTTGTAACATATGAGAGTTTAAAATATGGAAAACATGGAGGAAGATGCAGGAATTTTTGGATTTGCATAACTCACGATCGTGGGAATGCAAGAGAATGGATGGAATGTTCTAGTGGCTAAACCCACGATCGTGGGAATGGCCAAAAAAGTGAATTCTTCTTCTTTAAGTAAGGTTTGAGACAATAAATGATGAGGTACTTTCTTATGATGCATTTAGGCTTGAAATGAACCTAGTTGATGATAGATAAAGTAACTAAATGTATGATATGCTTAGGGTGATAATCAAGTTTATAACTTAAGCATAGATGATTGATATCAATGAGATAAATTCTGGAAATTTAGAGATGTTATAAGAATGAAAGTGACCCCATGAATGCTAATGTGATTCAAAGAAGATGACTAATGTGTATTAAGTATGAATGAATGAGAACTTGAATATTATGTGATCATATAATGCTAGAATAATATTGGTGAATGATTGATTTATGATATTAGAATAACCAAGTTCTTTGAGCTATGAACCTAAGTTCAAGCTTGATATACATAAATGAGGATGCTTAAATAATCAAGAGATGTGAATAAAGGAAACACACCCGTAATAGTCAAATTGAGCATGCATTATACATTATGAACATACATATGTATATGAATGAACGCTTATGAGATTGTGCAATTTAGTAATGAGTGTACAATGTTGAGATAAAAAGGGGCAAAATGAAAGTATGACTCATTATCGAATTAAAATCAGTTGTGTAT
>JANQAP020000287.1:2659743-2673762 GCA_026874005.2 Erythroxylum coriaceum
TATTGAAATCCATCAACCTTCTCAACCGCTCTCATTTATTCAAAACTCAGGTCAGAATCACCCAAACATAATCATTAATCATTTCTCACACTTCAAAATTATGTAATCAACACATGCAATGTGAAACTTAACCGTGATCATAATCACGCACAGAATCATACATATTTGCACATATTCTTCATCAACTTCCTACACAGATTCCATTAATCCTCCTCAGTTCGAAATCTCTTATCCATTAAAAACACCAAAACACAAGTATGAACTTCTCCACATTTCTCATTTATTAGTTCTAGTCTTCTAAGAAAAGTTCAGGGGTCCAACACATGCTGTGTGCAAAAACTTAGTGAAATCTATCTCACAAAATTATAAACCATTATCAATCCCAAGCTTTTTAATCTTCCTGCTAGTTCGATGCTCAAAAAGTGCATTACACTTATTAAAGGTAGGAAAAGTTTATTTTTGTGACTAAGAAAATAAACCCAAACTTTGCACAAGAAATCATCAGTGAGGGTTATCATATAACGACTTCCTTCATGAGATTGAACCTTAGAAGGTCCCCAAAGATCATAATGAATAAAATCGAGGATGCCTTTAGTATGGTGTATTGTTGTAGTGAAACTAACTTACTTTTGTTTCTTAAAGACACCTTGTTCATAAAACTCCAATTTACCTGTACCTTTATCACCAAATAAAACTCTCTTACTCAGAAGTTTCATAACTTTCTCACTCATGTGACCTAAGTGCATGTGTTATAAACGAGTGTTATCATCATCAGATAAAGATGTAGAAGCAACTGTTGAATTTGTGACAACAAAGCCTTACAAGATATACAAACTACCATGTCTAATACCTTTCATCAAAGTAAGAGTATCTTAGAAACTTTTAGACACCTTCAGAACCCCATCTTTAGCTAAAAAATTGCACCCAAAAAAATCAAGAGTGCCTTAAGAAAATAGGTTACATTTCGAATCAGGAATATGACTGACTTTCATGAATTTCCATATATAACCATCATCGGTCTTAATTTGAAATGTATCAATTCTTGTAACTTAGCATTGGGTATTATTACATATCAAAACAATACTAGGCTTATATGTAATAAACCAATCATTATGGGGGCATATATGATAGGTATATCTAGAATCTAAAACCCATTCAATCTTATCCCTCTTTTTAGTAGAGATAGTTAACAAAACGTTACAATCAGAATTTATGTCAATTGCACTTGCTTCAAAGGATTTTTTAGATTGTTTCTTCTTTTCTTCTCTCTCCTTTTATTTTTCAATTTATAACAATAATCAATTTTTTGTGCCCAGATGTTTTAAAATAACAATAAATATCATTAGATTGATGTCCCTTAAATTTAGATATGGATTTATTTCTATTGTACTACTTTTTCATGTAACATACCTCTAATAGGCCAGCCTTCACCTTTATCATCAACATTCACTTCAAGATCAAATTTTTCTTCGGATAATAAATTAGATTTGAAATCCTTAAAAGGACAATATATTATTATTACTATATAACATAATTTCCTTGAAATGTTTAAAGGTAGATGATATAAATACAACCAACAACAATACCTTATAAAAAGTATAAAGGCTGTACCAAAGTTTAAATTCCAATTAAAGGATAACATTTTGACATTCTTTTTTTATTACCACAAAATGTTCTTAAATCACAGGACAAGAAGCACTAAGCATTTATGTTTAAACTCAGATGTCATGACCCTTGCCTTGAACTTCCACATATTTTAACACTCCTTTTCCCTATATCTACTGTAACGCAAGATTGAAAACAATATGCCACTTTTTGTTTTTTTGGTTCAACCACTAAATATTCGATGCCACATGGACAACTGACTAATCCAGATTCGATCCAGATAGGATCCTTAATTTTTAGGCAACAAAACTCTCTTTTACGAGTTTTTAAATCGACTCCATTCTTAAGACTCAAACTTGAAACTTTTAGTTAAGGACGGAGGAGCCATTGTCGCTCTACCATAGCCCTCATGGGTAACGATATGCCACTTTAAGACAACTGATATTAACAAAAATTCTCTTATAGATGTCAAAAAAGAAACTTTAAAGATTGTCTCTGGTTTGAGGATTCAAATCACCTGTACCCAAATACCTTATGCCCCTGTTCTCCATCAAATCCAACCATTCAAGAAGAGGTGAACAGGGAGCACATGATATTTGGGTATAGGTGATTTGAAGGGGAACAGGGAGCATATGATATTTGGGTATAGGTGATTTGAGCCCCTGGTTCAGTCTTCGAGTCTTAAATCATATCGCTGTAATTAAAGAAAATGAGAGAAAAAGTAGTAAGGTGTGATGTAATCAGAATCTGTACATGTCTTCTTGGACTTGACGCTTTCGTAATAATTTTTTGCTTATGAATGCAGCAATGTTAAATATTTAGTGGTAGTGTTAAGCCATCCTTTGGGGTCCTACAAGGCACAAGCGAAGATTAATAAGGGCGTGGTAATAACTTAAAGGTGCCACCAACAGTTCGGACCTACCCAGAACACCTCGTAGATTAAAAAAAGTATCAAGAATCTTAAGACTTTTATTCATACCTATAATTTGAGTAGGTAGGTCGATTGGTCTTGGGTCACATATAAGTCTCAATCATTTGTTAATACATGTAACATATGGTCTGAGTTATATTACAAGTGGCGTTGAGAATATCATAACCATATTATGGCTAAATGTTTCCCGAAGGCATGTACAACTTTTTGATTGCCTAATCCTTCATTTCTTGTTTTAATTTCGATGTCCAAATTTGGACAACAATTATAATCATCAAAGGACATTTTTTAAAAGCTAATAGCCAACTTGAGGGGGCTGTTAGATATATAATGACTCAAATAGTTGCTGTTATTGTTAGAAATAGTTAAGGATCGTTAGTAGTTAGTTAATAATTAAAATTTGAATTTTCTTATATAAATAAACTCTTGTAGAGCATTTTTTGGTTAGTGAAATTTTTAGGTTATTATAATGGCACATTCTTGAAGCATCTGAAAATAAATTAATGAATATACTTTTATTTGAATGACAAATACAAAATAATGTTGAATTTATGGTGAAAAAATTGGGATGTGATTTAAATGACAAATACAAGATGAAGTTGAATTTAAATGACATTCTTGAGATGATAGCTTCAGAAAAAATAAATGTTAATTATTAAAAAACTGAGATGGAATGTTTATGTTCATGTTAATATTTACGAGCAGACTGGTAAGAAAATAACCTACTTGGTGACAGACGCATTCCTTTCATTCTTGGTAGGCAAAATAATTGGTCCACGTTCAGCCCCTTATGGGACCGTGTTAATTTGCTTCCACTTAGTAACAGGATTCCAATGGAGGCAACAGTGGGATGGCTTATTTGGGAAAGGGAAAGAATGGCAAATGTTAGATTTTTCCATGTGCTTGATTACTATATTACTGGAACACCAGTGTGTAGCAGAGTAGATATGGTCACATGGACTGCGCATTCCAGTGGAAATTTTACCAATAAATTAGCCCACAATCTAAAGAGGGCGTCTTTGGCAGTAGTGTCGTGGGTGGATCTCGTATGGAAACAGGTATTGAGTCCAAAATCTTCCATTTTTTTGTGGTTAACTATCAAGAATAGGTTAAACGCAAAAGATAGATGATTCGGTAGCTATGACCCACTTTGTGTGTTATGTAAACAAGTTAATGAAAGTAAGGATCATTTATTTTTTAAGTGCTCATATCCGAAAGCGGTGTGGAGTAGAAATCTATATTTGCTAAGGATTTTGAGATTCTCCTTTCAATGGAATGAAGTGATACTTGACATCATGCAGTTGGCCAAGGTAGGATAACAAGATAGTCTTATTATTAAGACATCGTTTCAGATGGCGATTTATTACATTTGGAGGGAGAGGAATAGGAGGATTTATAAGCATGAAGAGCAACCATAGGATGAGCTTGTAGAGTCAATAGTCAATTTGATTAGAGAAATAATGGTGGCGAAAGGGAAGCAAGACAGCATCAGCCTGGAACTCAGAATGAGATGGAGGATTTAATAGGTGTGGTCCAAGTACTCGATGTTCGGCATCTAGAAGTGTAACATGGGTTAGTTTCATTTCTTTTGTTATCCTTGTAAAGGATTGTATATAAGTTTTTACTACTTTAGCTATATAATATTAGTTTAAATTTTCAAAAAAAATGGCCTTGAAAATGAGCTTCCGTTGGGTATCTTTTTGGGTGCTAGCACCTTACGCTTTTTTTGCTCCCTTTCACTTGGATCAAATTCACAAGCTCTACAGTAATGCCATTCCGATCACTCTAAGGGCTACAGATTTTGCTGTAAAGAGGGAGGGACCAGAATAGTGGAATCACAGATGGTCAAATTCTTGGAATACAATGTCTATGATAAGGGAGGATCCTCACATCCTTCAGAAGTTAGCAGGATAGATACTACGATCATTTCGTATCCGCGTATGGTTTAACCATTATTTAAATTAAAGTCCTTTTGAAAAAAATGGACTTTAAACGAGTTAAAATCCATTGGCATCTATAATTAATAAAAGATAAAATTTTTTGTTCAATAAATGTAGGGAACTTAAGGTTTACATAATAACATTAGAGCCAACAATTGTTCCTTATCTATAGGAGCCCTATTATTGTTAGTGAAAGAAGTTATGAAAGGTGTACGTTGTTTTTTATTATTTTCGTGAAAAGCTTATAAGCCTTAATATACAATTGAAAATACACTCAGAAGAAGATCTACAATCATTATAATATAGTTAATAATCTTATCTAATATTATCTGGAAAATTTGAACTATTGAGATACATATATCAAATGTTATCAGCTCCCCTCAAGCTCACAATAGGTTGCAATCGTGAGCAAATATGACAAAGAGGTTGGAATGCTAAAGAAGATAAAAGCTTAGTTATAATATTAGCAATTTGTAGAGTAGGTGAAATGTGTCTGATGAAGAGTCCTTTGTTCTAATGAAGAGTCCTTTATTAGCCACCAAGTCATGAACAAAATGGATGTCAATTTCAATATGCTTAGCACAAGTAAGAATGATTGGATTAGAAGTAAGGAATGTAGCACCAATATTATCACTCAGGGGGGTGGGTGTATTATGAGATAAACCAATGTCTCTCAGGACCAAAAGCGTTTCGCTACAGCTAGACTAATACTTTGATATTTAGCTTCAATACTAGATATGGCAACAATAGGTTGTTTCTTAGTACCCAAAGATATCAAATTGAAATCAACATAGATACAATATGTAGATGCTGAACAACAATTGTCTGGGCAACTATCCTAATCAACATCACAGTAGGTATGTAATGTAAGTGAGGATGATTTGAGAAAATGAATGTCGTGAGATGATGTGCAACAAAAAAAATGGAGAATCCGTTTAACTACAATTTGACGCACATAGGTAGGGTAATGTAAAAACTATGAGACTTTATTCATAGGAAATGGAATGTCAGGATAAGTAAGATAGATATTGAAGAGCACCAATAATGCTTTGGTACTCAGAGGGATCCAAAAGCGGTGTGCCATGATTTTTGGATAAAAGGAGAGATGAATTAATCAGAGTGTGAATAGATTTTGAATTATCGAGACTTGTCTGAATAAAAAGATCTTTGGTGTATTTGGTTTGGGTAAGAAGAAGACCGATGGATGTTAAAGTGGCTTTAAGACCAAGCAAATGATGTAGTGAACTTAAATCTTTAATAGGATTTTAGATAAGTGTGGAAATGAAAGATGGTGACAAACTTGTAATCAAAATATCATCCACTTAAACCAAGATAAAAGTTGTGTGAGAGGAAGTGGTATTAATAAATGGGAAGATCAGAAGAAGATATGGTAAGCATAGAGTATGTGATATAGTCAAACAATGAGCGAGGAGTACAAGTTTGATCATGTGACCATAGGAAGGGAAGATTATGGTAGGTGAGGTGGGGTTGGAGAAGGTATAGAGGAGAGTGGTAAAGGAGATTGAGGGAGTGGGTTAAAAGGTAAGGGAAGCGAGAAAAATGTTGAGGTGGAGGATGTAGATGGTATTCGTGGAGAATAGGCAAAAAGAAAGTCATATATAAGAAAACGAACATTGTGGGAAATATAACATTTGGAGGTTTGAGGATCAAAGCATCGATATCCTTTATACTAAGAACAATAGCTTAGGAAGACACATAGAATGGATTTAGGTGTTAATTTATCAAGGCTAGTGGAAACAAGTACATAAAAAGACTCATAAATTAGAGAGATTTGGTGGGGTGGGGAACAAGAATTCATAAGGGGATTTATTATTAAGGATAAGATTGGGTAATAGGTTGATGAGATAGAAAATAGTGGAAAAGGCTTCAAACCAGAAGACTTTGAGAAGAGAGGCATAAAGAAGAAGGATGAGGCCTATTTTAGTGATATGACGATTTTTTTATTCAGTAAGGCCATTTTATTGAGGAGTGTAGGGGTAAGAAATGCAGTAAGTGATACTGTTGGTGGTAAGGTATTAGGCAAAGGCATCGTTGATGAGTTCAGGGTCTCCATCGCATTGAAAAGTTTTGATGTTAGTGGAGAATAATTTTTCATTTGTGGTTTTAAAAGTTTGAAAAATATGCAGAGCTTGACATTTGTGAGCAAGATGAAATATCCAGGTATATCAACTAAAGTCATCAATAAAAATAATTAAATAATGATAACAAAAAAGGAATAAGATGGGTAAGGTCTTTAAATATTACAATAAATAATTTGTAACAGTGTGGTAGAATGACAAGAAGGGTGTGAAAAAGGACGAAGAATAGTTTTTCTTTGAAAACAAGAAGTATAAGGGGCTATGTCATTTAAACTAACACCTAAAAGCCTCGATAACTTAGAAAGTGTCGATTGAAATGGGTGACAAAAACATTGATGTCAAAGATTTAGTAGAGCTAGAGTGATTGTGTAAGCAAAAGGATTTTAGAAATGCATTGGAATCTTCATTAGATAGAGATTATTATGGATGGAACCAGTGAGGAGTGGTATCTTGGTTTGAAGATCCTTCACAACATAACCAAAAGGGTTAAATTCAATGAGACATGAATTATCGGTAATAAATTTAGCAACAAATAACAGAATAATAGTGAGATGTGGAACTACTAAAACATTACAAAGGTGAAGTAAACAAATTTATATAGGGAATGTAACAAGACCTATAGAGGAAATTGAAAAAGTTTGACCATCACCAACAATTACTTAGTTTGAACCATCATACGAAACTATAGAGTCCACAAGATGAGAGTCGAATGTCATGTGGGTACTGGCATCAGTATTTGGAAACGGTCAATGGTATCGTTGGAGTGAAAATGTTAAGTTTTTTTTGGCATCATAGATGTCTATAGCAGAAAAGGCTATGCTGAGGGTGGTAAAATTAGAAGGAGACCTAATTGGGCAATTCCTAGACTCAGAGTACTCAAAACGACAATGGGTTGCAATATGACCCCATTTCCAATATATTTGGCATTGGGTGGGTGGTTTAGGAAAATTATATATGGGTTGGGTGTGCTGATGTGGGTTATAAAGTCTAGAATTGGGCCTAGATATAGTGGGCTGGTGATTTGGGTTTAGCTGGTAAGGTGGAGTAGGAAAATTGAGTTGATATAGGCAGGGTTTCTAATGACCCCTGATGGAATTTTTCGAATCCAAATAGCCTATATCAGCCTAATTTTCCTACTCCACAGGTTTTCTGCCCTAGTTATATTGTTGTTTGCCACCAGATTGACTGCTTCTGCCAAAGGGAAAGTGTCAATCCCAGCTGTTACATCGTGACTGACGACCTGAGCTTCCACCAAAGTGAGATGCCAAAAGAGCAAATTTAGTGGATAGTGAGGAATGATATGATAGGACATGTTATTCTTGGATGAGTAGTTGAGCACGAAGATTTAAGAAGCTAATAAAAGAGTCGTGATATTTGATTATAGTGATGAACAATTCATACTCAGTAAGGAGCCCATTCCAAATGAATAAAACTAAGTCGACATCCTAGATGTTATCTCTAATGGCCACGAGTTCCTCTATTGTGGTTGAGACTAGTTCAAAAAATAGAAACAAAGGAGGCATCTTTCTTAAGCTTGTGGAGTTTGGGACGATGTAGTGAACTTTGTAGGATATGGTGTTTAAGCATGATCCAAAGCTTATAGTTGTATCTCACTCGAGGGCTAGACGAATGATGGAGTTGGAGAGTGATGCTGCGAGGTAACAATAGACAAGGCAGTCAAACTTCTGCCAGTTGACATATTTTGGAGATGTGTTATCAACGTTGGGATTATCTAGCAAGAAGAGAAGTGTGTCGTTAATGTATTCCAGAAGATCAGAAGCTGTAAGACCAACTTGGACTTGGCTTCACCAAACTTGGTAATTCATCATATCTAGAGGTGCTATAAGGAAACTAGTCAATTGATTGAATGGTAAAATTGAGGTTGCATATTTTGCCATTACTTTTGTTGTGAAGATGTTGTGTATTGATAATGGATCTTAGGTTCCTAGATTGATGTAGCAGGGTTGTGGCAGATATATGAGTTGGTTTCTGTGGGTTTGTTGAGTTGTTTTAAATTTGTTTATGTGTAGATTGGTGTAGTGTGGTTTGATAGAGGAAAAAAATGGCTAAATGTTGAAAGAATTAGGAATAGGCTCTAAATACTATGAAAGAAGTTATGAAAGGTGTATGTTATTTTTCATTATTTTAGTGAAAAGCTCGTAAGCCTTAATACACAAGTGAAAGCACAATAAGAAAGATTTATAATGATTATAACACAGCTAATAATCTTATCTAATCTTATCTGCAAAGATTAAATTGTTGAGATACATATATCATATGTTATCGGATGGATTGGAACTTTCAACTATTCTCATGTAATTGGTTACAGGTGTTACAAAAGCTAGGAGAAGAATTGAGAATGTAGACAAGAGGGAGAGAGAAGTGTATTGTATATTAAGGTGTTCATAAAGTGTACATGAGTGAGGTATTTATACATGAGTTATAAGTACTAATAAGGAAATCTAGCAATATATTAGGCTAAATCTAAACTAATTACAATAAAATCATATCACTAAATCTAAGATAAATGCAATCAAATCATATCATTACAATTAAAGATAAGATTACGTTAAAAGCCCCCTCAAACTCAAGGTAGTATAGTAGAGGCCAACTTGAGTTTGGAACAAAATCCTGAAGTCTGCCAGGTAAGTGTGTCTTGGTAAAGATATCAGCTGTTTGATGGGAAGAGGAGACAGATCTAAGATGTATAGTGCCTTGTGCAACATGATGTACAAAATGACAATCAATTTCAATATGTTTAGTATGCTTATAGAAAACATCATTTTGTGCAATTTGAATTGCACTACGATTATCACAATGGAGAATAGTAGCAGAAGATGAAGTGACACTCATGTCAGCTAGTAATCAACAGAGCCACAATAGTTCTACAGTGGCATCAGCAAGAGCACGATATTCGAACTAGGTACTAAAACGAGCAACAACTATCTGTTTTTTGTTTCGCTATGAATAAGAGGATCTCCCAAATAAAAAACAATATCCAGTGGTGCAGCGTTGATCAGTGGGATCGCTAGCCCAATCGATAAAACAACAGAAGAATGTGCAGAGAAATGAAGGCCATGAAATAATATGGCTATGACATATTGAAGAATCCAAAGGACAACAGAGAAATGAGAAGATCGAGGGGTAGCCATGAATTGACTAACCAAATGCACAACATATGTCAGATCAGGTCTAGTAACAGTGAGATAAACCAAGCTACCTATAAGTTGTCGTTACAAAGTGGGATCATCAAACGGAATACCTTCAAATGGTGTCAATTTGACATTATGCTCTAAAGGAGTGGAGACAGTTTTACTATCAGTGATGCCATCTCGAGATATAAGATCAAACATATAGTTTTCTTGCGAAAGATAATAACCATCAAAAGTATATGAAACTTCAAAACCTAAAAAATAGCCAAGAGGACTAAGGTCCTTTATCTAGAAGTGGTTGCTAAGATATCCCTATAACTCTATAATACAAGTAGTATCATCCCCAGTAATGACCATATCGTCCATATAAAGAAGAAGAATAACAATTCCTTGATCAGTGTGACGAATGAACATAGCAGAATTGTGAGGACTGGAATGAAAGCCAAATTGGATAATGGTGGAACTGAACTTTGCAAACCAAGCCTGTGGTGCTTGTTTTATCCCATACAAGGCTTTTTGTAGCTTACAAACCTTATGTATAGGACGAAAGTAACTAGGTGGAAGCAACATATAAACTTCCTCTTGCATGTCCCCATTAAGAAAGGCATTTTTCACATCCATTTGAAGAACTTTCCATCTTTTGACAGCGGCAATAGCTAAAAGACTGCGTATAGAAATGATACCAGCAACTGGGGCAAAGGTTTCTTCATAATCTATCCCATACTCTTGAGTGTAGCCTTTAGCCACTAGACGAGTCTTGTACCGGTCAATAGAACCATCTAGATGAGTTTTTATTTTATAAATCCATTTATATCTGATTGTAGTTTTGCTTGAAAGAAGATTAACTAAGTCCCAAGTATGAGTTTTCTCAAGAGCCTAAAGTTCTTCATTCGAAACTTGTTGCTAATGAGGGTCAGAGCTAGCTTCTCAATAAGAGTTACGTTCATGCAAATTGACAACAGCAGAAAATTAATGATAATCTTGTAGATGAGAAGGGGTCTTTTTTACCCGGGAAGATTGTCGAAGCTGAATAGCAAAAGTTGGTATAGTTTCAACAGGTAGAGCAGACTCCACAAACGCAGGATCAAAAGGCTGAGGATGATCGGACACGTGAGATAAATCTATTTCAGAGCTTCGAAATTTTGCTACAGAGTTATCAGTAAAGAATTTAGAAGGACTGATATAAGATGAATGAAATGTGGACAAGGAGGAAAATGGGGTGTCTTCCTAAAAGGTAACATGTCTTGAAATACGAATTTTATTAGAGATCGGATCCCAATAACGATAACTTTTATATTTTATCCCATACCCAAGGAAGCAACAGAGATGAGCATGGGGTTCTAGTTTATTATTCTCATGAGGTTGTAGAAGAACAAAACTAATACACCCAAAAGGTCTAAGAAGATGGTAGTTAGGAGGTTTACTGAAAAGTTGTTCATAAAGGGAAAGATTATCAAGATGGAGGTGGAAGCGCGATTGATACTATACACAGTAGTTAAAGCAGCTTCTCCCTAGAGTTTTTCGTGACAAGAGGCAGATAGAAGGAGGGCACAAACAGAACCAAGGATGTGGTGGTGTTTTCGTTCAGCTTTACCATTTTGTTGAGATGCACCAGGATAAGAACGTTGAACCATAGTACCTTGTTGGTCTAAGAAAGCAAGGAGTACAGAAGATTCTTTATATTCCATTACATTATCTATTCTGAGAGTTTTGATGGTATGGGAAAACTGGGTTTTGACCATGGTAGCAAACTTGATGTATATCTGTGGTAGTTCAGATTTACGTTTCACAAAATAAATCCAGGTATATCGAGAAAAATCATCAATAAAGATCACATAATATTGATAACCACTCATAGATAAAATAGGTGAAGGTCCCCAAATACCAGTAAAGGAAAGAGTAGGTTGTTTAGCTAGTTGGCATTGAAGACACTGAAAAGACTCATTTTTAGTTGAACCTAACAATCCACGAGAAATTAAGGGACGAAGTTTGATAACAAAAGCATGCCCTAAGCAAAGATGCCACTGGTAAAGAGAGGAGTTGGAGATGGTCACAACTGAGACTGGTTTAGGAAGCTAAAGAGAGACGAGTTCAAACAATCTTTCAACCTTCTTCCTCGTCCCAAGAGTCTGCCCTGTCTACGAATCTTGTACCTGACAAACAGAAGAAGAAAAAATAACATAGAACTCAAGGTCACATAATTGTCTAATAGAAATGAGATTGAAGGTCAAGGAAGGGACACAATAGGTGTCAGGAAGACTAAGATTAGAACTATATGCATGACCAATGTGAGAAATATGCATTACAGTATCAAAAAGACTAAACAGGTGTTTTAAAAGAAAAGACAGAAGAATCAGAGGTTATATAGTTATGACAAGCAAAATTAAAAAGCCAAGAAGAAGTACTTGGAGTGACAGAGAGTGCAGTAAGAGAAGAATTGGTAGAGATAACATGTTTAAGTGAGGACTTAAGATCACTCATGGTAAAACTGGTAGGACCCTCAGGAGCAATAATAGCTACAGATGAAGAACCAAGCTGAGAGACAACGCCTTTGGTATTAGAAGAATCTTCCTTAGGTTTTGGTGGTCGCACAGAATAGTTGCTAAGAATGTGTTCAGTCTTATGACAGTACTGACATTCAATCTTAGGACAGGTAGAAAAATGATGTCTAGACTGTTAACAATTTTTATAGAAGGGAGGACCTGACTTTTGAGATAAGGGGCGAGCAACAGCATGAGTAACATCAGATTGAGAGGATTTGTCTAGGCCAAGACGAGTCTCCTCAAAGATAATTTCTTTTATTGCTTCATTTAGAGTAGGCAATGGAGTGCGATGCAGTAAAAAGGAATGAACAGACTCATATGCAGGACTAAGAGCCATAGGAACCTGGATCAATTGAGGATGTTCTAAACTAATCTTAGCTTGAGTGATCTGATTCCAAATTGGTTGAATTTGGCCTAGGAAGGCACTAACTAACTGGCCAGGAGCTCGCTTCAAAGAATGAAGAGTATTCCACAATTAATAATAATGAGCAAGACCAGAAGTTGTGAAATGAGTTGCTAAGAAATCCCAAACCTCTTTTACTGTATCAAGAGTTTCAAACTAGACATAGATGTCGGGAATGGAGGTGTTGTAAAGTGATAATCTGATAGTTTTTGACATCCCAATCTTCAAGACCTTCAGTTGGCATCAGTTTCTTCTGGACTCTGTTTAGGTTGAATAATGTCACCAATAACAATACGCTAGAGTTTGCTTCTAGTTAGGAAGTGTTTCATACCCTGGACCCATAAATTATAGTTGCTACCATCTAAAATTGTTGAGATTGGCAGGGAAACATCCAATTTCTCCATTTTTAAGGAAAAAGTAGCCTAAACAGAGAGCAAAATCAAATTCAAGAGGTCTAAATTAGGCAGAAGAGGTGCTTATAGAAAAAGTCAACAGTCAACGAGACAGAACGCAGTCAAAGTCAAAGAACAAAGATGACATAAAAATCAATGGTCAAGGTCAATGTCAATGCTGACGTGACAAGAAAGCAATAATGACTTAGAAGTTGATTACTGATGTGGTAGGTTAAAGCTTACGTGTTAGGTCAAGTGGCAGCTGATTGGATGCTGACATGGCCAGGGGCAGTGAAGCTCATAAATCAACGATTGGAAAAGATTTCAGAAGGATTAGAGACCAGAAAAAAATTTTAAACCTAAGCTCGTGATACCATATTACAAAAGCTAGGAGAAGAATTGAGAATGTAGACAAAAAGGAGAGAGAAGTGTATTATATATTGAGGTGTGTTTGTAAAGTGTACATGAGTGAGGTATTTATACACGAGTCATAGGTACTAATAAGGAAATCTAACAACAAAATAGGCTAAATCTCAGATAATTACAATCAAATCATATCACTAAATCTAAGCTTACTACAATCAAATCATATCATTGCAATTAAGGATAAGATTACGTTAACAACAGGTTTCAGAAGTTACAAGAATCCGTAATCCAATCGAAAGAATAGGAAAAAGGAAAAAGAAAGATACAAATCTATTTAGTGTGCCAAGATATTTGGTAATATCAAGGGTACCATCTTCTAATGACACACTTCAAGTCTTTTTTGTTAGATCCTGATTTTTTTTAGGATTTTTATTTTTTATTTATTTAAATTATCAAGCATGAAAATAAATTAAAATTTATGAATTAGATATTTTTAGAGTTTAATATGGATTATTATGAATTTTATATGGTGGCATGAATTAAAAAGAAAGAATTAAAATAAAGTGGAGGAGTTAGTAGGAATTTCAT
>JANQAP020000287.1:2673862-2690436 GCA_026874005.2 Erythroxylum coriaceum
ATTTACCGACGGTAGACCGGCGTCCGTCGGTGTATCGTCCCTTCCTCATTGACACGACGACGTCTGTTAACAATTTATCGACAGAAAAGACTGTCCGTCGGTATATTGTTCGAAGATATAGCAACGGTATGCTATACCGTCGGTAACTGAAAGCTCAATGCCGACGGTTCTTGTACCGTCGGTAAATGGAGAAGCAATTAAATTACGGGAACGATTCCCGCATTTTTTCCCGTCACCGAGACTTTTGGCGTCGCTATTTTCTGTCGGAGATTTTTGCGCAAAATTTTTTCCTACAGTATTTCGGACGGATTTATTGTCCGTCGGTAAAATATTCTATTTTTCGACGGAGTTGTGACTGTCCGTCGGTAATTATCGACGGATTTTGTTCCGTCGGAAATATTCTGACGCTATTACCCAATTTTCTTGTAGTGTAAGTGTTCTCAACGTTTCGTTGAATGTCAGAAATAGATCCGATGAAAATGCAAAAAAGTGAATTTGCACTGAATAAATGTGATTGACTACATATATGTGAGTTCATGCATTTCATTACATGATATGCATGATCAAATAAAGGTAGTTGTGACAAAATAGCCACCGAAAAAGAGTTTAAAGCTCATAATGTGATTAAGAGCCATAAGCTCACTATGTATAATAAGCCCGGTATCTCCAACTGATACGAGACAGTTATCAATGAACTCGGTATCTACAATAGATATGGGACAGTTAGAAGGCACTCGGTCACAGCAAAATTGAAAGTGAGTCATATGTGTATTGCATATATATATATATATTGATGCGTATTAAATGAATGATTGAAATGAGTTATATGTACTATTCTGAAACTAAAATGTGAAATGATGTGCAGAAATCTGAATATGTGAATTGTTTGTGAATTTGAATATGTGAACTACCATTATGTTTGATATGAGTGAGCCTATCGAGGATGGTTCACTCACTGAGTTCGCAAAGCTCACCAAAATTGCAACGTTATCTTTCAGGTTCAGGGGATACCTAGTAATTAGACAAATTGGAGTATAGCCACTGCAATCGAATAAGGGTTGGAGGCTGGGATCAGTTTGCACCTGCATATATCTTCAGCCTTTTAGTATTAAACATTATATTATGCAAGTGTTGTTTATTGTATAAATGAATTCTGAAATGTAATGACTTTTCTGATTGGAAAAATGTTTGTAAATGAGATGGATCAATGAGTGTAATAAAATTTTTGATTAGTGATGTTTATAAATAAAATGGGCCGAAAATGATTATTAGTTTTTTGAAAATGCGTTTGATGTGTGAAAAAGAATTTGCAATGAGTTTGATTGACTGTCGTAACGTGCCACTCTCGTAGAGTCTATTCTCGAATATCGTCTGTACGTTCGGAGATATGCCCTATGAGAGTGGGGTGCAACAGAAAATGGGGTGTCTTCCCAAAAGGTAACATGTCATGAAATATGAATTCTGGTAGAGATTAGATCCTAACAACAATAGCCTTTATGTTTTATCCCATACCCAAAAAAGCAACAAAGACGAGCACAAGGTTCTAGTTTATTATGCTCATGAGGTTATAGAAGAACAAAGCTAACACAACCAAAACATTTAAGAAGATGGTAGTTAGGAGGCTTACCAAAGAGTTATTTATAAGGGGAAAGATTATCAAGGATGGAGGTGGGAGTGCGATTGATAGTATAAACAACAGTTAAAGCAGCCTCTTCCCAGAGTTTTTTAGGATATGAGGCAGATAGAAAAAGTGAACGTACAGAATCAAGGATGTGGTGGTGTTTTCGTTCAACTTTATCATTGTTGTTGAGATTTACCGGGACAAGAATGTTGAACCGTGGTACCTTGTTGGTGCAAAAAAGTAAGGAGTACAAAAGTTCTTTATATTCCATTGCATTATCTGTTCTAAGGGTTTAGATGGTATGGGAAAACTGAGTTTTGACCATGGTGGCAAATTTAATGTATATCTGTGGTAGTTCAGATCTGTGTTTCAAAAAATAAATCCAGATATATCGAAAAAAATACCACTCATAGATAAAATAGGCGAAGGTCCCTAAATTTCAGTATGAATAAGATCAAAAGGAGAATGTGAAACAGATGTACTATTATTAAAGGAAAGAACAGGTGTTTAGCTAGTTGACATTGAAAACAATGAAAAGACTCATTTTTAGTTGAACCTAACAATCCATGAGAAACTAAAGGATGAAGTTTGCCAGCAGAAGCATGGCCTAAATGAAGATGCCACTGATAAAGAGAGGAGTTGGAGATGGTTACAGCTGAGAATGGTTTAGGAAGCTGAAGAGAGGAGAGTTCAAACAATCTTCCAACCTTCTTCCTCATCCCAAGAGTTTGCCTCATCTGCAGATCTTGTACCTAATAACCAGAAGGAGAAAAAATAACATGGAACCTAAGGTCACATAATTGTCCAATGGAAATAAGATTGAAGGCCAAGGTAGGTACACAATAGGTGTCAAGGAGAATAAGATCAGAACTAGATGCGTGATCAATGTGGGAAATATGCATTATATTATCATTGGCAGTATGAATAGGAGGAAGAGGCGAAATAGGTGTTTTAGAAGAAAAAATAGAAGAATCAAAGGTCATATGGTTATGATAAGCAAAATAAAAAAAATGAAGAAGAAATACCTAGAGTGACAGAGAGTGCAATGGGTGAAGAATTGGTAGAGATAGCCTATTTAAATAAGGACTTAAGATCACTCATGATAAAACTGGCGGGACCCTCAGAAGCAACAATAGCTACAAATGAAGAACCAGGCTGAGAGACAACTCCTTTGGTATTAGAAGAACCTTCCTTAGGTTTTGGTGGTCGCACAGAACAGTTGCTAAGAATATGTCTAGTCTTATGACAGTAACGACATTCAATCTTAGGACAAGTAAAAAAATGATGTCTAAACTGTCGACAATTTTTACATAAAGGAGTACCTGACTTTTGGGATGAGGGGTAAGCAATAACAAGAGCAACATCATATTGGGAGGATGTGTCTAGGCCAAGACAAGTTTCCTCAAAGATAATTTCTTTGATTGCTTCATTTAGAGTAGGCAATGAATTGCAATGCAGTAAGGAGGAACAGATAGACCCGTTTGCAGGACTAAAAGCCATAAGAACCTGGATCAGCTAAAGATGTTTTGCACTGATCTTAGCTTCAGTGATCTGATTCCAAATGGGTTGAATTTGGCCTAGGAAGGCATTAACTGACTGGCCAGGAGCTTGCTTCAAGGAATGACGAGTATTCCACAGTTGATAATAATGAGCAAGACCAATAGTTGTAAAACGAGTTACTAAGAAATCCCAAACCTCTTTTACTGTATCAAGAGTTTTAAACTGGACATAGATGTCGGGGATGGAGGTGTTGTAAAACCAGGTGATAATCTGATGGTTTTTGACATCCCAATCTTCAAGACATTTAGCAAATTTTGCATCACTTTCTTCTGGACTCTGTTTAGGTTGAACAATGTCACCAGTAACATTACGCCAGAGTATACATGTAGCTAGGAAGTGTTTCATATCATGGACCCACAAATTATAGTTGCTACCATCCAAAATTGTTAAGATTGGCCAGGAAATATCCTATTTCTCCATTTGTAAGGTAAAAGTAGGTTAAACTAAGAGCAAAATCAGATTTAGGAGGTCAAAAATAAGCAAGAGAGGTACTTATAGAAAAAGTCAACGATCAATAGTCAATAGTCAACGGATGCAATGTTGATATTGCAGAGATGTTTAGTTCTGGGACTAGGAAGCAGAGAGTTGAGGGAGAAAGAGTTAAAAGAAGGGTTCTTGAATGTTAAAGAATCCATTGAAGTGAAAGATTGCGTTGGAGTTCTGACAACATTTCAAGGGAAGAGTCCAGAGTCAGAGTGAGAAGTAAAGAAGATGTTGTTGTTGCATTAGGAGAAGACACGAGTAGACCAAGTGATTACTGATCCAGTTATTCATAGTTCATAGAAACCAGCGAATTATTATTTAATCGGCTGGTATTTATTCATAACGATTAAAAGTAAAAATTGAACCAAAAATTAGTACAATTTGTGATTAATTTGGTTGAGCCGGTCAATCCAGACTTATTTTTATATCATTGAGATTTATTTAGGGCGTCACTTCAAAAATAGAAAACCTAGCACTAATATGAAAGATCCAAGGTTTCAAATCGAGTCTTAACACATTATTTACCTTCTAATTACCAATTGATTCTTTTTATAAATAACATATTAGTTTATCTTATTTTTTAAGAGATAATGAATTACAAATATCAAACTTTTTATTTTTTAATTTTAGGATCCAGTTTTTAAAGGTCAAATTATGACAATTAAATGTTAAAAATTATTTTCATTAATATTTTATTGATTTTATTGAGTGTAAATATATATTTAAGGAGTTATGTGATATTTTTTCTTCACATAATTTTTAAATATTAAATAAGTGATCACATTTTAAATACATAACTACCATTATATGTTATTGAAAATTTAAAAATCATATTAATAAAGATTAAGATTCAAGTAATTCCTCTAAATGTAAGTTTTTATGTTTTTCGTCAATTATAATAAAAAAATAATATTAAAGACAATTTTTTGAATTACGTTATTTAATTTTAAAAGTTTCAATTTAAATAAAATTTGAAAATAATATTAAAACTAAAAAATCTGCCATTTCTAATTTAGTAAGTTTATATATTTAATAATTTTAATTTTATTTAATAAAAAATAACGGATACGTGAAAATGATTGGCGAGTAGTACGAATATTGAAAGGGCCAAGTGTGTACACGTGATTCCTTACTCGAAGACGGCCAGTGAGGAGGTTTAACCGTTTAGGACCACAAACTGGCAATTAGAGGACAGAAACAGGAACAGCCACTACCAGGTTGGAGCCAACCTCTTCTCTACCTAACGTAAGCCACTTCTCACCTTATGAACCCCCAATCCCTCTAACTATTCCTCCCCACGAGCATTATTTGGACGCGTGTTCGTTTCTCCCACGCTATCTAATATTTTTATCTTCCCTTGTGTTGTGTTCACCTTTTCAAGTAAACGATCTCTGGATATTCTCCTTTTGACAGTAATGTTACAAAGTTCAACACATATGACCATACTTACACCTATAGGAACTTACAATAAAGTTAAAACCTTCATTGGTTCGTCCTCCTAATACTAATTTATCCTTGGATTGAATGAATGAAAGAAAAAAAAAAACATGTACTTGGGGTCCAGGGATTATGGTTAATTTCAAAGCCTTTCTATTTCCACCAAATCGTAATTTATAATTTGTATTTTATTTTAATATATGAAATGATATTTTTAGTTACTATATATATGCGTCTACCCTCCTTATGCTAGTATATAAAGAGGTGTATCACCCTAAATATTGATAGAGACCTCACCTCCTCCAGAGCTCAAGTTTTAAGCTGAATTGCTTCAATATCAAGGCTTCTTCCCTTTTCTTATCTGATAGTGAAGGATATGGTAATGCCTTCTCCAACTCCAGTTAGAACTAGGAAAACAAAGGCAGTAGGAATCCCTACTGTTGATCTTTCTCTCAATAGGTCACTTGTTATAGAATTGATCGTCAAAGCTTGCGAAGAGTACGGCTTTTTCAAGGTCATAAATCATGGGATCAATAAGCAGGTTGCTGCGAGATTAGAAGGTGAGGCCGCTGAATTCTTCGCCAAACCAACCAACGAGAAGCAGCGCGCTGGACCTGCTAACTCTTTTGGTTATGGCTGCAAAAACATCGGCCCAAATGGCGATACGGGTGAGCTTGAATACCTTCTCCTTCAGGCCAATCCTTTGCACATATCGGAGAGATCGGAAACTATCTCCAGTGACCCTATAGAATTCAGGTACCTTTTGTTCGCCTTGACCGTAAACTTGTCTTCTGTATTTTATCTAATACGCCATGCAATACTCGATTCTTCTATGCCTTGTCGAGATTATCCTGCGTCTTTTAACACATTAAAGAGAAATGGTGATATAAACAATGAGGTTAGAGCAGAAAAGGGCTTCTGGTTTTTGTTTACTTCAATCTCATACAACGTTTAATTAGCGAGGGTGATGCTCCATTGATGTGGCGTGTTTGATTCAGTTCAAGCTTCGTGTTTGTTGTTGCTTGATTTAGTAATTGTTGCACCTTTTTTTTTTTTTTTGGCTGAAAGAAGTTTAAGATATGGCACGAGGGCCGGTGGATAAGGGAAATTGAGTATAATTATATGTGGAACACATTTTAGTGTGGAATTCTTGGCATCCTAGAAAAGGACATCTTTCCTTTATGAAAGAGAAATGGTTGAAATCAACTTACAACTCTTGATTTTCATTTTCCTTTTAGGCAAATATAATATGTTCTAATGGTTTACCTCCTTACATATAATCGATTATTTTAGTGGCACATAATCTAGAATTCTGCCCACCGAAATAGACGTTTGAAGTAGACAATTCTTTTGCATCTCCTTCATGGGATTATATGCAAACAAAGGCATGTTTATTTATACCCGAGGAGGCCTACAGGACCCTACTTTAGGGAAACAATATTAGAAACTAAGCTGCGAAGAGTCAGCGTAACCTAACATTACTTTCCAAATGTCTGACAATGTTTTGTCTCAGAAGTAACAAGCTATAAGCGTATATACATGTCCACTTTGTTGAAAACTATAGTGTTCTAGTAGCTAGCTGCTTTCGGAGAAAGATCATGTTTAATTCTATCTTGCACTTATCGCTATCTTAATCAGACAAAACCCAATGGAGGAACATAATTTAAGATTATGGTTTTGTCTGTATGTAGAAAAGACTGGCATGTCCTTGTCCTACCTAGTACATTAGACAAGTGAGAGACAATTCTCTTTCTTTTCTTCTACTGATATTGTGTCGAAGTCACTGACCGCTGAGATTTAGCTTCACAAATCACAATGGTTGCAGTCGTGCAGCGAATGATTACGTGAAATGGATGACAGAATTAACTTGTGAGATCCTTGATCTATTGGCTGAGGGCTTGTGGGTCCAAGACAAGCATGTGTTCAGTAGGTTAATCAGGGACGTCCATAGCGATTCGCTTCTGAGAATTAATCACTACCCCGCAGTCAAAGAGATCAAAGAATGGGATCCATCCCCCAAAGCGATTGGATTCGGTGAGCATTCCGATCCTCAAATCCTGACCATTCTCCGCTCAAACGACGTCGCAGGACTCCAAATCCGTTTGCAGGATGCTTTGTGGGTCCCAGTCCCTCCTGACCCCACTGGATTTTACGTGATTGTTGGTGACGCCTTACAGGTTGGTAGTAATTACAGCGTACAAAATATAACGTATGTTGTAATATTATTTATTTTAAAAATATTTTATGATACTAAAATTTTAAATTATAGTCGATATCTATCAAATTATTTTAATAGATATTATTATATATAATGATTATTTATATTTTTATCATATTTCTCTTCTATTATTTTTCCCCTAAAATCCTTAATCGATATAATTGGTAATTAATTAACATAGGTTTGAAAATTTCAGGTATTGACAAATGGGAGGTTTAAGAGCGTGAGGCACAGGGTATTAGCAAGCTCACATAAGGCAAGAATGTCAATGATGTACTTTGGAGCACCAAAACTCAACACATGGATCTCTCCTCTACCTGAATTAGTGACACCACAGAATCCCAGTCTATATAAGGCTTTCACTTGGAGTGAGTTTAAGAAAGCAGCATATTCACTTCGGTTGGGAGATACACGTCTTGACCTCTTCAGGAATTAGAATTACAAGTGATCTGACTCCACACACATACTTTCTTCGGTTTCTTGTAGATCAACAGAGAGAAGTTATGAGAAGAGATTGCTAAAACATTAAGAACGAAACTGTATATAGGCTGGTCATCTCTGAAGGAAGCAGATCAATGTTACTACATATATCTCTATGTCCAAAGAGAAATTTCCCTGATTGTTCTTTGCCTAGTGTTTATGTTACTAGTGGGTGTTGTATATATAGAGTGATATATTTATAGCAGTAGATTTTCCTGTATTCTCTTAGTTTGGAAAGGGAAAAAACTGTCATGTCACTTGATAAACGGGAAGGGCAGGTGCTTTTTTATAATTATTCTGCGAAATCCTCGTTGTTTTGTTCATAAGAGCAGCGTACTTCGTAAGATTACTCTTGATAGTAAAATAGGTTCACAGAAGAAAGTTGGAAAGGGCAAAAACAACAAAAAGGGTTCCATGTGGATTAACTTGGACCATTTTTTGTGGAGCTGATCCATCATCATACTAATGTTTATATTTTGATTAGGCTACTGAACAACTTAAAAGCTAGTTATGAATAAACTCAGCTTGACCAGATCCAGAAATCTTTGAGACCGAATTGTACCGGTTGAATTGAGAATGGCTTTGATTTCTTACCATACAAAAGTTGCAGACAGCCAAATTCTTGCAGTTGCTAACCCTGTTACGTGTCTTTGTCTCATCATCAGTTTAGTATCACAAAAACAGTTGCAGTAACAGATAGACCAAGTTTAGTTCGGTTTGCACGTTGCATGCTTGACACTAGTAATAATATACAATGACCAAGACCATCTGCTACATATAAATATGAAAAATAGTGTAAAGGTAGATGAAGAAATGTTTATTTCAACATACTTTCGGTGTGTACAGAAGGGACATTCTTATACTAACGCTTGAGGAATGCTATTATCTAGAGTATCTATATTCTAGAAGCTTAATAACAGAAAAGGACACTAGACAGCTGTGACACGTCTGGTGTACTGTACAAAGAGGACTGAATGGAAAAATAAAATTGATTATGCATGAGTTTATTGTGTTGGTCTTGTGTGGCCCATGTGTGCATTTCAATAGCTCTCGTAGCCTATGCCCAAAACTCAGCATTAACATACTTTAGCTACCCATGCCCAAAACGCAGTATTCCACATACTTCAGCATTTTAACACCCCCTTCAAGTCGAAGCTCCGAAGAAAATGACGAATCCGAACTTGAGGAATAGATCAATGAATGCGCGTGTGGTAAGGGGTTTGGTAAATAAGTCTGCTAGTTATTGTTGGCTTCGAATGTGCTGAAGACTTATGAACCCTAAGTTCACTGCATCGCGTACCAAGTGAAGATCGATCTCCAGATGCTTTATTCTTTTGTGGAAGACGAGGTTCCTGGAGATGTGAATCGCAGCTTAGCTATCGCAAAACAGAGGTATGGTGTCGTGGTTTTTCTCTTGAAAACATCTCAAAAGCTGAACTACCCATTTTAATTCACACGTAGTTGAAGCTAAGCTTCGGTATTTTGCTTCCACCGACGACCTATTGATTATTGTTTGCTTTTTTGTCTTCCATGAAATAGGTGATTTACCGAGGAACATACAAAATCCAGTTAGGGTTCATCGGCTAAACACGTGGCTCGCCCAGTTCGAATCAGAATATGCGGAAAGTTTCAGATCCGAATCCGCTGCGTAGAATAAACCCTGATTTTGTGTTCCTTTGAGATATTTGAGGACATCTTTACCGCATCCCAATGTGATTGTCTTGGTGTGTTCATGAACTGACTCAGTTGTTGTGTGATGTAGGTGAGATCTGGTCTTGTAAAGCTCAGGTGTTGCAGTCTACCGATGATCCGCTTGTAGCACTCCGAGCCTCTGAGGCGCTCACCTTCATCGATGGTAAGTTTTCTTCTTGGTACTATAGGTGTTATGCATGGTTTGCAGTCAAGTAAATTTGTTTCTTGTAAGATGTCCCTCACATACTTGCCTTGACTGAGAATCATTCTTGCCTCTGATCTTGCTATCTCAACGCCTAGGAAAAATTTAGCATACCCTAGATCTTTGATTGTGAATGCCTTATGGAGGTCTTGCTTAACTGTGATGAGATGTTCTTCTTCTGCTCTTGTGATAAGGATGTCGTCCACATAGATGATGATAGCAATAAAGTTTGAACCTTGGCCTTTGGTGTATAGGCAATAATTTGACTTTGATCTTCCAAACCCCAATTGCTTCAATTTCGTAGACAATTCCTTGTGCCACTGCCTTCTTGCTTGTTTGAGTCCATAAATGGACTTTATTAATCTGCAAACCTCTCCTTCCTTAGCTTTCTTATAACCTTGTGGCGGTAGCATGTAGATTTCTTCTTCTAGATGGCCATGTAGGTAGGCATCGTTTATATCACATTGTAGTATAGGCCACTTCTTGATTGCAGCTATAGCTAGGAATGTTCTTATTGTTACAATCCGAGCTACAGGTGCAAAAACCTCTAAGTAGTCCACTTCTTCCCTTTGGTTAAAGCCTTTCGCCACCAGCCTTGATTTTAGCTTCTCAAGAGTACCATCTGGATTATATTTGACTTAGTATACCCATTTTGATGCTATAGCCCGCTTAGGTAGTTATGTTAGAACCTAAGTTTGGTTATCTTTTAGGGCTTCTAACTGTGCTTCCATGGAGTCCACCCATTCCTTTGATTGTTTTGCTGTCTTATAGGACATATGTTCAAAAACAATAGACACATTGCCTATGAATTCTATGTAATCTGGTTTATATGCAACATAGGATCCTAAGCCTTTGTCTTTTGTTGTTCCTGCAGGACCAAAAACTTTAAATATGTTGTCAGCATTAACGAGGACAGAGGTGGAGTGATGAGCAGAGGCTTGGTGTACATAGTCATCAAGGTATTTGGGTGTGGTATGAGTTCTCTGGCTTCTCCTTGCATTGCTATTTGTAATAATGTCTTGATTTGTGGTAATGTCTAGTTGTGGTTGTATGTCTGAGGATTCTAATATGTGTTCAATGCTTTGTGGGTTTGACAAACCTGGCATGTTATCCTGTGTTATTCTTTCTGTTCCATCATCTTTTACTGTGTTGTAAGGGAATAATGGTAGTGGTCTATGTGCAAAGGTTGTTGTTGTGATTGCAAAGGGAAAGGTATCTTCATGGAAGGTGACATCTCTTGAACAAAAAATGGTTTTTGTGTCAATGTTCATGACTCGGTAGGCTTTGTAATCTGGCATGTATCCAAGGAAAACACATTTCGCGGATTTAGGATCTAGCTTTGTCTTGTTAGGTGTTTTATCTAGGATAAAACATAGGCATCCGAAGACTCTCAAATGGTCATAGGTTGGTTGTTTTTGATGTAGCCTCTCATATGGTGTTTGCCATTGCAGGACCTTGGTGGGAATTCGGTTCAAGAGATAGGTGGCAGTGAGAAAGGCTTTTCCCCAGAATTGTTTCGGTAAGTTTGCTGTGAACAGTAGGGCTCTTGTCATTTGCAATAGCTGTTTGTGTTTGATCTCTACTACCCCATTTTGTTGTAGGGTGTATGGACAGTTTTTTTGATGTATTATTCCCATCTCTGTAAAGAACCTTCTGCATTCATAATTTACAAACTCTCTCCCATTGTCTGTTTGGACTCTGAGTACCTTTGCATCATACTATTTTTCTATAGTATGGATGAATTGTGTGATGGTGGGTTGTGTTCTGTCTTTGTGTTTGAGTAGGAAAGTCTAAGTAGCTCTAGAGTAGTCATCCACGATGGTTCGGAAAAATTGAGATCCATTTAGGGTAGGTACTCTGTAAGGCCCCCATAGGTCCATGTGTAGGACTTCAAAAGGTTTAGAGGTTTATATTTTGTGTTTAGGAAAGGGTTTTCTGTGTTGTTTTGCCATAGGACAGATTTGACAGTCTGCTAAATTGGATTTGAAAACTTTGACTTCATTGATATGTTGCATCTTTTCTTTGGAAACATGTCCCAGTCTAGTATGCCAGGTATTAACAGAAATAGAAGCACTAAAAACAACATTTTTGGTTTGATAGAAATCTAGGGAAGGTCCTCTCAAGATTCCTGAGGGTAATAGATTGTCCTTTGTCAGCTCATACAACCCACTTTTGGCCTTAATAACTGCTATAATATTGTTAGTTTGTAGGTCCTACAAAAACAAGTCATTAGATATGAAAATAGCAGCAATGTTATTTTGTGTTGTGAGTTTGTGCACAAAGAGCAGGTTCTTGAAAAAGTTGGGAATATGTAGGATTTCATCAAGTGTAATGTTGTCCCCAATAGTTGCTTGACACACGTGTTTCACTTGTTGCTTTGTGCCATCTAGGACTGTTACTGGTTCATACACATTGTTCATTTCATATTTATGGCAAAAACAAATATCTGTGACCATGTGTGAAGAAGCACCTGAATCAACCAACCACATGCATTCATTTTCCTCACTATGATCATTATTGTAGCTCATGCTATTACTTGCAAAATTTGCAAGCCCACCAAACTTTACCTCACCCGTGGCCTTTCCTTTAATAGCTTTAGATATTTCTTGTTGAATGAAGGTGGTCAAACCTTGTGGGATTTGTCCATTCCTTTCACTTTGCTCACTGAGTTCTTGTTGCGGTCTGCAGGATTATTAGTGGTTGCGATGAGATTTGCTTTGCTCTTCTGGCCAGTTAGCTCTTTGTACCAGCCCGGCACACCGTAGATCTTGAAGTAAGTTTCGATGGTATGCCCTATTTTCTCACATTTTTTGCAATACTTGTCTTCTTTCTTTGTGAATGTTTTCTTGTTGTTTCTGGTACCTTTCTTAGTATTAAAGTTGGTTTGCCTTGCCATCATAGCTACATTTAGGTTACTGTCGTGGTTGGAGTTTACCACCTTTTGCCTTTCCACGGTTTGCATCATGGCAAAAGCTTTGTTTACTATGGTTAAGGGTTCCATAAGCATGACTTGGTTGACTACATGTTCTAATCCTCATTTAATCCCATCAGGAATTGCATCAGTCTATGCGTATTTTCCTTTGTAGTAATAGCTTTGGCCATATCACAAGTGCATGGAGGTGTAGGACTTAGGCTAGCAAAATCATCCCAGAGCTTCTTTAGCTTTGTGTAATATGCAGAAATGGTGAGGTTACCTTGTTTAAAAGAACTAATCTCTCTTTCTATATGATAGGCAATGGCCTATTTGCCTCACCGAACCTCTATCTCAGTTCTTCCCAGAGCTCTTTGGCTGTGGAGAACGACAGGAAAGCATCATTTAGCTCCTTGATCATAGAGTTGAGTATCCAAGACTTCACTATTGAATCTGCACGCTTCCATCTGGCAAGGAGAACTCTATCTTTTGTGGGTTGTGTGCAGGTTCCATCGATGAAGGAGCGCTTGTCTTTGGTGCATAGGGCTATCATCATGGACTTGCTCCAGGTTAGGTAGTTATTTCCATTGAAGAGCGTAGTGACTAGAATAGCTCCAGGATTCTCTGTGTTGGTGATAGAATATGTATCTAGGTCAAGATTGTGTGTGGGGTTACTTGCCTGACTATCGTCAGCCATGTTGGACATTTTAGGATAGGTTAGTGTGGATCAGACCTTAAAGCTCTGATACCATGAAAAATAGTGTAAAGGTAAATGAAAAAATGTTTATTTCAACATATTTTCGATGTGTACAGAAGGGACATTCTTATACTAACGCTTGAGGAATGCTATTGGCTAGAGTATCTATATTTTAGAAGCTTAATAACAGAAAAGGACACTAGACAGTTATGACGCGTCTAGTTTACTGTACAAAGAGGACTGAATGGAAAAATAAAATTGATTATGCATGAGTTTATTGTGTTGTTCTTGTGTGGCCAATGTGTGCATTTCAATAGCTCTCGTAACCCATGCCCAAAACGCAACATTAACATACTTCAGCTACCCATGCCCAAAATGCAACATTCCAGATACTTCAGCATTTTAACAAAACATAGTGCATGTCTGGTGAGTTTCAGATATGATGGTCAAGACAGTGTCGCTTTTATTATGTGGCAAGTCGTAATTCATCTGGTTTAGTTAGGTGCAGGAAAGAAATTAACATCACACCAAAGTCACAGTTAGTATATGGAGTTTTTAAATTTTGTTTTGGGTCATATTCAGTTTTTTGATTACCCCGAGTATTCTGCTATATACGTTTATGGCTATTACGAGCTAGGCCATTATCTACATGTAGTTCTTGTGTTACACCAATTTATCGATACAATTACCAAAAAGGAATATGTGAAGTTAGAAGATGAGTTCTACTTGTAGCCAGGATTATGATATGACAATTCTCAAACTCACCAACTACGACAAAGGAGATCATAGTAATTAGATCAAAGTTAACCTTTAAGCCAAGCTTAGGTTTGACAGCTTTCATAGGCTACTTCAGACTAGTAATACCTTTTTTTGGGAGTTTTCCCTAAATTTTATCCATTGGCCTGATCAACACAGTCAGGATGACAGCTTTGTGATGCCCAAATTAGGCTTACTTCGATGGGGGATTTCCATTTACCTCTTAGTTGAGTACGTTTTATTGGGATAATAAATCCCACATCGAAAAGAATCATCATCTAACAATAACATATAAGGATGAGAATGAGTAATCCTCCGTAAGGCTTAAGTCTTTTGGATCGACCTCATTCTCAACTCAACTTAAATGCTAAGATGGTATCAGAGCCTCTGTGACCAAGTGGTCGTGAGTTCAAATCTTACCACCCACCTATTATTTAGCACAAGGTAAAGTGAGCCTGTGCAAGTTTTAAGCCCAAAGGGCTTTCAATTGAGGGGGTGTTTTAGTGAATATATAAAACTAATTAAGTTGGTTTCACACAATAGCTTAAGTTTTTGTGGTGAAATGGTCACTTAAGAAGGTATTAGAGCCTATAAGGCCCAATGGCCCAGCAAAGATCCTAGAGCCCGAAAACCCCAAATAGTTCACTTGACAAACCCAAAAAGAGGTTACAAGTGAGGGGGAGTATTGGGATAATAAATCCCACATCGAAAAGAAACAACATCTAACAATAACATATAAGGATGAGAATGAGCAATCCTCCGTAAGGCTTAAGTCTTTTGGATCGACCTCATTCTCAACCCAACTTAAATTCTAAGATGTTTAGCTATTAAATAATTTATTTAGAATATGCACTTTGTAAGTTATTTATAATTTTGAGAATTTATCACATACAAAGGAAGTTGACTGACTCATTTCGGGTGTTGTTTTTTACCTACGAAGTTTGCTAGAGCCAAATAATTGAGTTTGTACACCAGATTCAAGACTATGGAGTATTTTGTGTAGGAGAAAATGAACTTGAACACTTAGCGCACATATAAAGGAACGATTATGTTGATCAATCCTCTGTTTATTAACAAAGATAACTCTGCCACTTAAATAGGCAATACACGCATAATGGAAGAAACCAACTAACTTACAAACTCTCAACAAACAGAGCTAATTTATCGAGAAAGCAGGGAGACTAACCGCTATCTTATTTTATTTAGAAAATCTACTATCCTTTCTAATATCTTATTTTACATTAACTGAATATCAAAACAAAAGATCAGTTTGAATGAGTTTTACTTCTAACACTCTCCCTTCATTCAAACTTGGAGACTCCCATTTGAACACAGAAATCTTCATGTTTGTTTTGCGCTAAGCTTTTTGTCATCAGGTCTGCAACCTATTCTTCTGTTCCACAATTTTTTAACTTCTCTTCCCCCTTTTTCGGCAGCTTTCGTATAAAATTGTGTTTAATTTCAATATGTTTGGTTTGGTTGTGAAATACTAGATTTTTTACAAGCATCACAACGGATTTATTGTCTCAAAAGATATTTGTTGGTTCAAATTGTTCTTGTCCCAAGTTACCTAATATTCTTCTCAGCCATACTGCCTAACATGTTGCTACTGTAGCTGCTACGTATTCAACCTCGGTAGAAGATAGAGCCACAGTAACCTATTTTTTTTAGCTCTATGAAAAATTAGCAGTTTCAAGAATGAAACAACTTCATGAAGTGCTCCTCCCATCCTCTATAGAACTAACCCAGTCGCTGTTTGTGACTCCTCTAAGTTTGAAAATTTTAGATCTTCAAAACCATATGCCAAAATCCTTTGTTCCAGCTAAGTATCAAAGAACCCTCTTGGCTGCACCAAATTGATGTGTAGTTCGTTTATGCATAAACTGTGATAGAACACCAATAGAAAAACTTATTTCTGGATGCGAATGTGTCAGATAGATTAATCGCCCAATTAGACTCTTGAACAAGCTTCCATCTGCAGATTCTGTGTCATCTTCTGATTGAAGCTTTTCATTTATATTCATTGATGTTTTGACAATCTTACATCTAACCATATTAAACTTCTCTATGGTATCTTCACATATTTCTTCTGAGACATAAAAATACCAGCATTTGTTTCCACAATCTCTAACCCCAGTAAGTAACTCAACTCTCTCAAATCCATCTTATCAAACATGCTCATCGTTGACTTCTTAAACTCATATATAAGATGCAAAGATGAACCGGTATAAATCATATCATTAATATATAAGCTTACTATCATAAGATCAATAATACCTTGTTTCTTCACATATACGTAGGTTCATGCTTGCTTCTTTCAAATCCTTGCTTGTGAAAGTAATCATCGATCTTACTGTACCAAGCTCGCAGAGCTTGTTTCAATCCATAAAGTTCTTTTCTCAACCTGAACACAGAGACGGAGTTAAAACCAAAAGTCAATAGGGGCCAAATATAAACGGCCACAACTTATATGGCAACATTTGTGAACATTGCACTTTGAAGTCCATAAGGTAATGA
>JANQAP020000287.1:2690536-2743413 GCA_026874005.2 Erythroxylum coriaceum
ACGGCCACAACTTATATGGCAACATTTGTGAACATTGCACTTTGAAGTCCATAAGGTAATGAGAATTTTTTTTTTTTGCAGTGGGCACTGGCCCACCCTGGCCCTTCTATGCATCCGTCATTGCCTGAACACCTTATTAGGATTCCTTGAATCCTCAAAACAAGGGGACTGGCAAATATACACTTCTTCTTGCAAATCGTCGTTGAGGAAAGCTATTTTGACATCAAACTGAAAAACTTTCCAATCTTTTTGTGCTACTAGCGCCAGAATGATCCTCACCGTTTCGAATCGAGCAACCGATGAGAACATTTCCTCATAGTCTATTCCTGGTTGCTGCGTAAAACCTCTTACCACAAATCTTGCCTTATACTTCTGAATGTTGTAATCTGCTAAAACGTTTGTTTTAAATATCCACTTCAGACCAATAGGAATTTTACCTTTAGGAAGATCAGATGGCTCCCAAGTTCGATTTCTTTGAATGGACTGCATTTCATCTTCCATCGCACTCCTCCCTTCCTAACGTTGCAAAGCTTCCTCAGCCGAAATACGATCACCAATAAAGAGAATCAACGACAATGTAGCTTCTCCTTCAATTTTAAATCGACATCGAGGAATTCTGCCACGATCACTTCTCCGTAACTGAGCTAAAACTATTGAAGTTGCTGCATTTGGAGAGGACTCTTTTGATGTAAAAAATGACCTTATTTTTTCTATAGTTGAATTATGAGAGTTGTTGGTCGTATCAATCTCTACTTCTTCTGCGTTCTCACCTCCATCTTCTTCAAAATGTGCATTATGCTCCTTGTCTTTTTTCTCCCACTCCCATTTTGCCAGTTTATAAAAAACTAGATTCTTGCTCACTGCAATAGTCTCACTTGTAGGACCATAGAGCCTATATTTTGATTGGGTGCAATATCTGATGAAGATGAACTTTTTTTATTTATCTGCCAACTTATGTTTTTTAGTTGTATGTAAGGCATAACAAATACAATCGAAAACTTGAAAATGACTTACTGAACGTTTGTTCCCAAACCAAGCTTCATACGGAGTTTGATTCCATACTGCTGTAGTTGGTGACAGGTTGAGGAGATACATAACTGAGGCTACTCCTTCTTCCTAGAAACTGTTAGGTAATCCCTTAGACTTGAGTATTGAATGATCCATCTTAACTATAGCACGATTCTTCCATTCTGCCACTCCATTTTGCTCCAGAGTATAGGAGCTGTCAACTCCCTCTTGATGCCTTGCTTGTCACAAAAACTGCAAACTCCTTATAAGTGAATTCGCCTCTATGATCAGTTCTAAGGACTTTCAGATACTTCCTGCTTTGTTTTTCAACCATAGCCTTATATTTCTTGAAATAGTTGAAAGTTTTGAACTTGATTTGAAGAAAATAAACTCAGCTCATTCTACTATAATCATCAGTGAATAAAAGGAAATACCCGCTCCCAGCTAGGGATTCAACTCTCATCGGACCACAAAGATCAACATGTACTAGCTCCAGTACATCGGTGGCATGCCTTGATTTTCCTATTGGGAAGGCCTTCTTAGTTTGCTTGCTGAGAATGCACCCCTCATAAACTTGCTTCGATGGGACAATAAATGGTAAATTGTTGACCATCTCCTTTGCTTTCATCAACTGCAAGCCTTTAGTGTCTAGATGCCCATATCTCAGATGCCATAATTCACTCTCTTCCAATGCCTTGCTCATCATGACTGCTTCAGTAGAGAAATCAAAAGGGAACATCCGGTTTGATGACATTCAAGCACTTGCAAGGATCTCATCTGTAATCTTATTTTTTATCACAAATTTTGCATCATTAAACTCAACTGAATTACCATATTTGATTAGATGTCCAACATTTAACAAATAATGGGCCAAGTATAGAGCATAATGAACATCTTTTATTTACCTCTTTTTGTTACCTACACAAACTGCAGCTGTTCCTCTTCCTTTGATCTGCAACTATTTGTCATCGCTAAGTCTAACATATGACCTGAGTATTTCATCAAGATCTTTAAATTTTGACTTGTTCTCAGTGATATGATGAGAACATCCGCTATCCACGTACCATATATCAGTTACAATCTTATCTCACTTTGTCTCTACCATGAACAAATAATCTTCCCGCTCTTCATCCTCATCGATATAGTTGGCTTCTTTAGGTTTGGACCAACAAAATTTCTCGATATGCCCATTCTTGTTGCAGTACATACAATGTAGAGAATTATTTCAACCACGGTCTCTGCCCTGACCTCAAGATCCTCCTCTACCTCTTCCTTTGAAGAGTAGATTCAAAGATTCAGCGTCCCCCTTGATCAAAAACGCTTTCTCTTCTTCCTTATCAATATTCCAATTGATCCTTGCTTTATGAGTTTGTAAGGAACCCATTAGTTCATCAAAGGAAAAGGTTGACAAATCCTTTGACTCTTTAATCGCAGCCACAACATGATCAAATTTGGGTGCTAGGCTTCTAAGCACCTTAGCTATAATAGTTTCGTCATTAATATTCTACCCATACGATCTCATTTGGCTCACATTAGAGGAAACTTTTACCAAATATTCTTGCACCAATTCATTCCCTTTCATGCTTGAAGTTTCAAAATCCCTACGAAGAGATTGTACTTTAATAGTGATTACCTTTGTAGATCCTTGGTACTCAGTCTTTAGGATCTTCCATGCTTGTTTTGCAATTGAGGCTGCAGCTATCCTGGAGAAAATCGATTCATCCACAATTTGTTGGAAGAAAAAAAGGGCCTTTGCATCGCGTTTTTTATTTTCTTTTTGACAAGCATCATCATTACTGGTTTCTGCAACAACAGTCTCCGCATAGTCCCATAAATCTTGAGACTTAAGCAACGTCTTCATTTTGATGTTCCAAAACTCATACGAGTCTCTTTTGAAGATCAGTATCTATGGTTGAGACACATTAACTGAACTAGAACTTGACACCATTGCTTTGCACAAAGAGCTAAAAACAATTGTTCAGTTCTTTAGGAAACCTGTCTCTGATACCACGTTTGTAGGAGAAAATAAAGAACTTGAATACTTTACGCACATATAAAGGAATGATTCTGCTGATCAATCATCTGTTTATTAACAAAGATAACTCTACCACTTAAATAGGCAGTACACACATAATGGAAGAAACCAACTAAACTATAAACTCTCAACAAATAGAGCTAATTTATCAAGAAAACAGGGAGAGTAACTACTATCTTATTTTATCTAGAAAGTCTACTATCTTTTCTAATATCTTATTTTACGTTAACTGAATATCAAAACAAAAGATCAGTTTGAATGAGTATTTACTTCTAACATTTTGGACAAGTGTAGGGAAGGATTTTACTCTTTTTAGATGGGGAAAGCATGACTTGCATGGAGAAACTTTCAGGCTCTTCAATTATTTCTCATAGCAAGTATGACAAACAGCTAGTGCTTTATTGCTAGCTTAAGTTAGTGTTTTTCCCCCGAGGCTTGAAGTAGACTTTAGATCGTCGATGCTGGTGCTGGAAGAATTAGTCCACTTATAAGACCAGCCATGACATGAAAAAACATGGGATTAAAGAGGATGTCTCTAGTTTTATGAGCAAAGATGAGGGTGTCCAGTTTACATCTGGAACATGGCTTATTCTTGCTTGTGGCCGTGGAATCAGTAAGTTGGTCTTCTTCAAGACATGGTTACAGGCTTCTGTTTAACCATCTTGTCTTTGCTCTAATTAGAACATATGAAACTGCAAGGCAACTTATTTGTGATACATCACAACTTCAGACAAGGCAATAAATTATCCATTAGCCACTGTCTTAGTTCAGGAGCTTCTTCAGGTAAACTAGCTCACGATAGTAACAATATTTTGTTCCTCAGGTGCTAATAAGCCACGTATCTCCATCAACATAATGTGGTCCTATAAAAGGCTGAGCTTCTTCATCTGTTAGAATTCGAGCCCATGGTACTCTACCCGTGAAGTTGGCTCCAGGTCCCGTGCACTTGTACTCTCCATAAAACACTCTACTGCAAGTAGACCCAGAACAATTCCTCTTTCAATAGCATTTTTCAAAAGAATCTTTTAAATCAATAATTGTCTCTGCAATAAAGTCTGATTTTTGTCTGATACAATTGGATAATGTAACTGATAACTTACCTATGTCGCATTTGGCTACCCCAGTCATTCCAACCTTGGGGCAGGACGATCTTATCCATGAATGTGTAGGAGAAGACTACTCTGGAATAATCACCCCAAGCTCTGCCAAGGTAAACCAATCCACTTCCAATTACCACACAATCTTTGAAAGAAAACCCACTTTCCATTGACGGATTGCTCCTCTTTTGAGCAGTAACCGAGGCAACCTTCTTGGCTATGGAATTCAGATGGCAATTCTGCAAGGAAAACATTACTCTCGTCATCAACTCCGGACCAAAACATTTAAAGTCTATACTGAAGATAAAGCCAAGATCGGACCAACTTTCAAGGGTAGTGATTGATTTCCAATACAAGGTTGTAATGTAATGATAGAAGGGAAGTTGGAAGAACATTTTCAACAGAGCCTACCTCGTAAAGGGACTTGCCAGAGCCGAAAATGAAATCAACAGAGCCTTGGATGAAGCAATTATTGAAATAATGAAGCCCCTTATGATCATAAAGCGTGTCTTGACTCCCATAGAAACTGCAGTTGTAAAATGCTGCCTTTGTCCCCGACACTCGAAGGGCCACTGCCTGTTCTCCTCTGTTTCCAATCACATGTGGAGCTGTGTTCTGCATTTATTACAAATTTCTTTAATCAACTTTTAAAGTGAATTACACCATAAGAGACGAATGTTTGCAACAAAAATAGGGGGAAAACATTATTAAAACTAAAAAAGGGAGGTCGTTGGAATGTGAATGTAGGTTACTAAACTACTACTCTTTAATCACAAGAGACGAGAGTACAGAGAGAGACAAAAAAGTAGAGCATTTGATGAATATTACCAATTGTATACCTCAAACTTAATATTGATAGCTACAAAGTAACTCGCATCAACAGCTACAGTTGCGCTCTGATATGTTCTTAGTGGCCTTCCATCTTTTCCAGAAGCTGAAGCAGTGTCATTTCCAGTGATAGTCGGCGGGTTACTTTGATCCCCGAGAAATGTAATGAAGGGCAATGTTCTTGGCACTATAATCTTTTCCCTGAAATACTTGCTAGTTATTTTCTCAAACTGAGGTTCTACATGAACAATGTAGCTTTAAATCAACATCTGTGCATGTTCAGGATCCGTACAGGAAATTAACCTGGTAAACAAATACAGGCCATAACATCTTTCGAAACAAACATACCTATAAACACCAGGTTTGATATTTATTACGACTCTCCTGGTGTTGTATGGAGAAATGCTGCTGAGAGCTTCGCTTATGGTCTTGAACTCGGCAGTCCCATTTTGGCTAACATTTATCGTCACATTATTTAGCTCAGCTTCCCTCTGCTTGTCACCAGGAACTTTACCAAAATTAAGCACTTTTGTTTCCGAGAGGGCTCTCCTTCTGTGATTAGCAACGTTCCAGGAGATCCAGTTGTCGAAATCAACTTCTCGGTCTCGGTCTACACTACTTGGAAAAGACCCCGACAATCCGTTGCCAAATGGTAAAAGAAAGAAGAGTAGGAGATGGAAATGGAAATGGAAACTTGAGGCCATGAAGATGGTTGGAGTTGGAGCCTTCAGCTTTGCATGCCCTTGATGAAGGAATATAAAAGGTTAGTGGGTGCAACCGTGCAAGAAGGCTAACGATATTGACATGTCAGTCAATTTGGCTTAACAATTGGGATCATTGCGTGTGACAAAGACACATGACGAAGAAGATTATCGGGGATGTCCAGTTCAAGTAACGTAAAATTTGTTCGTGGAATGTTTTTGACAGTTGCTGTTAGTTAAGGCTCATAGATTGCCTTAAGAACAGCAGACGTTTCAAGATTCACAGAAGGAAGCAGGAAACACCTATTCCAACCTTTTATGGCAATTTATTGTAATTATGTGACTTGAACCATTAACTTAATTTGTTGTAATCATAAATCATTTAAAACTCCAACATAAACCGTATTTTTAAATTTTGAGAACAACAGTTTTTGATTGGTACTCTTTTAATATATATGCAAACTTGTGACATCTATTAGTGACGTTTTTGTTTACAATTTGAATGGTGATTAGAAAAAATTTACACCAGTTTTCCTCAAGTCAAGTTATAATTGGAAGAATCGGTCCTACAGAATAAAAATTGAGATAATTGCACATGAAGGTGATATACTTGAAGGATTGATGAATGGGGTCTCCAACTGCTGGTAGGCAACATATGGTGCGTATAAACCTGGATTCAATCCAATCCAATCTTTTAGATACAGGATTGGTGCATTAGCTGTCCTCCAATTTCCATACCGAAACTTGCCCTCCTTTATTCTTTGCACTCAAAAGGTGGAATCGCTCACCCCATACCCCGGCCCGAAAGAGTGTTGCCCTCCTCTAATCTAAATTTATAAGTAGGGGTTCCAGTTTCACAGTGGGTTGCCTGTTGTCTGTTGCCTATTGGTCTCAAGAAAATTGATCGGGACCATGTAATGATGTAAGCAACAAGCACACTACCTCCTGTGCAGGGATGTTTCGGTGCTTGAGCCTCTTTCGATTCCTACCATTTTCTTGAGGAATATTTCAGTCACTTGAGTCTTTCGATTGATTTTTCTAAATTCAGTATCATTGTGCTTAAAAAAATTTAGTTATTAACATCAATGTGATTATATTTTTATTTTTAATAAACAAATAATATCAAAGCTATTATCTGAAGTTAAATACTTAATTGTAAAATATTTTTATTTAATAACTAAATTTTAGAAAAATTTAAATGAAATAAAAATCAAAATCAAAAAATTCAATTAATATTTTTTAAAATAAATAAAAAAAATATAAAAGATATATGCGAAGTCAAACAATCCATTAAATTTCGGATTTGTGGATTTTGTGCTTTAATTACTTACCTTGCCCTTGCCGACTTTACAAAAAATGGGGTTCGGTCAGAGATACATCAAGACTTGGACAAGGACTGAGTAGACTGCACACGGGCTTAAAAATCCATTACAAAACGATGCTCTGGGTTATTATACCTGATCCAGGTATGACATAGGCTGTCGATGCTGTCTATATATTCTTACCCTGGAATCTGGGGTTTTATGACAGGACAGCTGGACAGGGCAGGGCGTCCAGTTTTCAAGTCAACTAGGTTTGTCGTCTTTCAATTGTAAGATTGCTCCAAACGGATCAAATCTGGAAAATGGTTACCAGGTAGGAACTCAGGTTGGTTACATTAGTCGAGACTTTCACCAAAAACTCTGGAACTAATTGATGTCTGAATGGAGCTGAGCCACACGATAAAAAGGCAGATTGGGAGGTCTACAAATGGAGCGATAGGTTTCACACTCCTATGGAAAAATCCGACAATCAGGGGACCAATTAATACGCGCAAAATGAACTGAATTGACTGCTGATCCTGGAGAAAAAGAAGCAAAAACTATAGTGGATGATGTGTTAGAAGTTAGAACACATAACGTGAGTCCTAGCCTGGAATTAGAGCTGACGATTAAAAGAAAAGCTGAGCCCAACCTCAGGTTGACAAGTGGCAATGGACCATCTAACTTTGACCCTGAGACCTGTGACACGGTTAGTCACATACGTGGCAAGCGGACCCCAGATGCGTAAGTAAAGTTAGACTATTTTTAGTAATCATATGATTCGTGAAATCTTGAGAGGGTTCCAAACTCGTTGCCTGTAGCTGGGTGGATTGGGTCAGGACCAGCAAAGTTCCCGTCCACTCATTTTTGGGCGATTTGGTCTGTTCCTCAAATTTATCCGATTGAAGTTATAATGCGAGCAGATACAAATGCGAGTTCAGAAGAGAAAAGAAGGGAAAAGAAGGTGGCGGTCTTTTTTAGATTCTTACGGACAAACTTCTGATGTCTTCGTGAAGGTTATAGAAATAAACCTTTTGGCTTTTAAAAAATAACTTCTTATTATCATCTTACTCACAATTCAAACCGAAGCACAAGGGTGGCTTTTGGATGATCTCACCATTTCTTTTATGCCAAGTTGGAATAGAAAAATTAAGAACACTGTATTGCTCTTTATCTTTTAAAATTTCTTTATTGGGTAAAGAAATGGAGTGCTTTTACTAATTTACTTTTATTATTTTTAGATTATATAAAAATATTTTATTACCGTATGTTAAATTGTTTTAACAATAAATATTATGTAATTGATAATTGAAAACAAGGAAATTTTTATGTAACTGTTAAACTTAATTTTATCAATTAAAAACACGATCTTAATTTTAAAAAGCTTTATATAATTTTTTAAAAACATCTATAAATTATTTTATTTAAATTTCTCAGATTCTCAAGTCAGTCATTCCGCGTATAACTAAGGCCAAAGGCCAATTAAGCCTTTTGGATCTTGTGTCATTACACTGGGATGCACGTGATTACTACCCCAATTACCTCATTCTTAAACAAATACGGTCCTACTTCTAGCGTTTTCTATAGAAATGTTGATGTAGGTCCCGTTCCAGAACCTTCTCCGAACATTAACATCTTGGATCAACTGATAGGGACACGTGTACGGCATACAGCTCAATATTACTCCTTTTCTTTATTTGCACCACTCTTATATAAACCCTTCTACTCCGCCTATTTCTCGTCATCGAGGCACAGATTTGTCGGAGCAAATCCCGCTTCTCAAGCAATATTGCAGCGTTCTCCTCTCTCTCAGTTGTGATAACTGCCATGGCTACAGAGCTTGTCCACTCTGCCATGAAGCCAGTCGGTTTGAACAAACCCGTGACGTTACCGAGTCGAGCTTACGTGACCTTCTTGGCCGGCAATGGCGACTATGTGAAAGGAGTTGTTGGGTTGGCCAAAGGGTTAAGGAAGGTCAAATCGGCATACCCTTTGGTCGTTGCTGTCTTACCTGACGTTCCGGATGAGCACCGGCGAATTCTGGAGTCGCAGGGCTGCATTGTGCGTGAGATCGAACCCGTTAACCCACCTGAGAACCAGACTCAGTTTGCTATGGCTTACTACGTCATCAACTACTCCAAACTACGTATTTGGAAGGTGCGTGTACAGTTTGACTCGTGGTAATTTGCATAACGCACGCCTCAGTTTAGTTTGCACGTCACTGAACTCCAACAAACAGTCCCTAGATTCAATTTGTCTTTACTTTAGTTAACGGTTGTCAACTTTTTGGTTGCAGTTTTTGGAGTACAGCAAGATGATATACTTGGACGGGGACATCCAAGTGTTCGACAACATAGACCATTTGTTTGATCTGCCTGATGGGCATTTCTACGCGGTGATGGACTGTTTCTGCGAAAAGACGTGGAGCCACACTCCACAGTACAAGATAGGCTACTGTCAGCAGTGTCCTGACAGAGTCAGGTGGCCTGCTGAGTTGGGTCCTCCTCCTTCTCTATATTTCAATGCCGGAATGTTTGTGTTTGAGCCCAGTCTTGACACTTATGAGGATCTCCTGACGACTCTCAAAGTCACCCCTCCTACATCCTTTGCAGAGCAGGTATAAACTTTTAGCTTCTTCCCTGGTTATTATAAAAAGGGTAACTGTTGAGCTTAACGTAACTTGTGTCTCATGTGTTGTAATTGCACAGGACTTCTTAAACATGTACTTCAAGGATATATACAAGCCAATTCCTCTGGTTTACAATCTTGTTTTGGCTATGCTCTGGCGTCACCCTGAGAATGTGGAGCTTCACAAAGTGAAAGTTGTGCATTATTGCGCAGCGGTACGCATTTCTTATACAGACTTTTCAATTAATCCTTAATTCTCCCTTGAGTTTAATGAGGTCAATACTTTTTTTCTGTAACCATATTATCAGGGATCGAAGCCATGGCGGTACACTGGGAAAGAGGAGAACATGCAGAGAGAGGACATAAAAATGTTAATTAAGAAATGGTGGGACATTTATAACGACGAGTCACTGGACCACCAGAAACAGGTGGATGCCCCAGCTGATGCTGAACCAGTTAACATGCAACCATTCATCGCAGCTCTCTCAGAGGCCGGTGCCGTTCAATACATCACAGCGCCATCAGCTGCTTAGAAATGTATCCATATATATGAAGAGTCTCAAACAAAATTAAGGGTCATTCTTTTTAGTTCAACTAAAATTTGATTGTGTAAAAGGAAAGAGCTTTTGATCTCTGGTTTTTTGTTCTTCGTCGTGTGTATTTGATAATGAAAGCATGTCGCTAAGTGTCAGCCTAGGAAATAAGCTTCATTGGACAGATGAGTCAATGTTAATCACTACTCTCTGTACAGAGCCACATGCCAATTGAAATCAATTTGAAGCAAGCGTAAATGGGAATACACAAGTTTCTTATGTACTCTAATTAATTCCCTGTTTGGGTGTAGTTTCAATTTGGACGTGACTTGTGTGCAATGGTTTAGAGTGAGAAGAGAGATGGAATTTTGGTAGTCGATGTGAATACAATGTTGTCTTAGGAGCAATCGTAAGCCTACCAGAATTTTCCGAGTCTCCGGCTTTTGAGCCTCAAACTTATCTCTGTAAAGAAAGTTTACAGAAAACTGAGACTTCAGTATTACGTACGTCTATTAGTTGTTCAGGTAATGTTTACCTGCATTTCATATAAAAGGAAGATAGGTAGAAATTTTTATAAATATATTTGTTGTTCAGGTTACAGAACATTTTGAACGTACGACATCAAAGCTTTACTCGTCTTAAAATCCTTTTTCAAGCATCCTCAAATTAACGTTTGTGCTGTCTGTACGTCTTTGGATAGGTTTATATTAGTAAAGTTTTTGTTCTTAGAAATTTTTTAAAAGTTTGAGCTCCAAAAAAGTTATTTTTATTAAAAATATTTTTAAATTTTACTGTCAAATACTCATTTTAAAAAAAAATAACTTTTGTGATAAAAAATGTACTTCTCCTTTCAAAAGTTGAACCAAACAGACACTTAATCAATCTATCAATCTATTGGGAGTATATATCAGAAATAAAGTTAAATGAGAAAATAATTTTTTTGTAATTTTAGAATAATTATTTACTCTTTATAAAAAAATTCTTTTTAATTTTTATTTTTTCAAGAAATCTTTTCTCTTACATTCTAATTATTAAATAATGATGAAATATATGTGGTTAACCTAACTTAAACTAATAATTTATTAATTTAAGTAAAATTTAATTAGTGTGAAACAAATCCAAGAGTTGAGTTGAATTATTGTATTAGTGATATTTTATTATTTTATAGTGGATGTTTATATTGTGTATTCTATCGTTTTTTTAACCTTAAAGTATAAGAGAATGAGTTTTTTTAATTGAAAATAGAAAGATTTTTGTTCAAGAAATTTAAAGATTAAAAGATATTTTAAAATTTTATTAAATCATATAAAAGGTCTATATTTTTTTTACTCTATAAATAATTATGTTCAAATAGTTAAGATGTTGTCTGTTTTCTTTTTTTTTGGATGTTTTGTTGTTGTTTTTGTAAAATTAGAAATTGACGCTAAAATCATGTTTGGTTAAACTTATTTTTATATTTCGTTTAAAAATAAAAAATGATGACCATTTTATGAAAATGTAAAAATCATGTTTTCGTATATTTTGAAAACAAGTTTTCATTTATTTTTAAGACAATTTTATCACAAAAACAAATCATATTGTTTCTCTCCCTCTGCACCGACTTCGTCTTCTGCATCTTCACCGGTGCTACAATTTCTCTAGGTTTGTTTTCGTATTTGTTAGTCGTCTTCTGCGTCTTTACGTATTTGTTGCTTGTGTGTGCTTTTGTATCTGTTACTTGACTTGCTATTGTTGTTACTGTAGCATATTCTCTGTTATTCAATTATAGTTTCTACGATTTCTCCACGTATTTGTTGCTTGTATATGTTTTCTTATCTATTGCTTGACTTGCATTCATCGCCTACTCTTCTATTGATCTTTGTCTTGACACAAAATATCAACAAGTGAATTAAGAATTTAGTTTTAATTATGCTACAGTACTCATGCACATGTTACTGTAGCATATTCACTTATGCTGTTTCTGCGATTTCTCCACGTATATGTTACTGGTATGTGTTTTTGTATATATTGCTTGACTTGCGTTCATTACCTTCTCTTCTAATGATGTTCGTCTTGACATAAAATATCAACAAGTGAATTAAGAATTTCGTTTTGATTATGCTACAGTATCATGCATATGTTACTGTAGCATATTCACTTATTTTGTTTCTGCGATTTCTCTAAGTATCTGTTGCTTGTATGTGTTTTTGTATCTATTGCTTGATTGCATTCATCATCTTCTCGTCAAATGATCTTCGTCTCTGTTATTCACTTATTATGTTTCCTTTGTGGACTAAAATTTGATAGCTTAAATTCGCAAGATTCACCTTTTTTAGTGATCGAAAAAGGTGAGGCAAATTATAACCTATGTACGCGGACTACCTTACCTTGAAACTACCAGATCAATCAGTTTTATATTACATTCTTTGCTTCCTAAAGATGTTTATATATTCAATCATGTCAGTATGAAAGAATTTAAGGGTAGTTGAAGGGAGTGAATAGTAAAAAGGAACCAAAGTTTTGATCCTGAAGAGGTGAATTTATGATTTTCGATGATCTGACGAGAAAGTTTGGGAAGCAAAAGTAATATTAACATGAGTGTTATCTGTTGATCTAGTGTCTGGTTTACCTTATATTTCAAAACATACTTTTAGTGCAGAATCCTGAAATGGAAAAGGTGAATGGAAAGCTATAGTATGAAAATATCTGGCATGTCTTGAGTGAAGATGGGATCATTTATTTACATTGTTTGAAGATAAAGTAAAAAGGTTACAAGCAAAGTTACAATTTCAGGAACAATAACCTATGAAAAAATGCGATGAGTGTACATTTTTTCTATTGATAAATGTACTTTTATTTGCAATTATGTCCCATACTCATTTCGTTCTAGGATTACAAGTTAATACCTACCAATCTTTAGGCATAGAAGTAGACTATACAAATGATACTTTATAAAGAAGCATATTATATACAATCTTTGTTATACCTATTGATAACATCATCTTTTGTGGCCTAATACTCTATGAAGAAGCAAGCACAGAACCATGAACAAGAAGTGGAAACCATAGTTGGAATAACATTATTAAAACTGAAACTTGACAATTACATGTTGTTAAGCTTTTCAAGATTAGTAGACAAATAAAGAGCACATAAAAGATTTTTACTTGGTTCAATAGCTTAATTGCTATCTACTCCAAGGATCTTACGTAGGTGGTTCCACTAGCTTCATTGAAAAGAAAAAGGGTTACAAGAGACAGAGTGTCTATCTCAACACATGCAAAAGTTCTTTAAGAACTCACTAGTACTTCTCAGTAAGTACTCTAACAACTCTCTAACTCCTAATTTCTTTCGTAATTGAGAAAAACACTGTATATTGAACTGATTCTAATTTCATGTTTTTATAGACCAAAAAAAGTTGTTGCATTCTGTTTTGTCCATGCCTTTTTCCCATATGCATCTCACGTGTATCACTTAAAGACAAGCTCCTCTTCTGTGTTGCGTTTATACCTTAACCAAACACCATCACATCGTCAGTTTAGTGTTGACAGCTATTAAACAAAACAAATAAGCCCACACACACATATACATATGAACCCTAAATACCCAAATAGAGATTAGATCGATGAACTGTGTTGAAAATTGATGGAGAAACGTGAATCACTTCATATTTATTCCCTCCTTCTCTATTAATTTTGACGTTGTTCATCAATTTGTAAGAGATTTAAGAAAACAAACCCTAGTATACACCTCAAACGTGAGATCGAAAATAGGTTCTTCAATGATTGTTATCTTCAAGGGGCTTCACTGATCTGTAGATAATCTCTACATAAAGTGAATTTCCTTATTGTATCAATCTTCATTCCAAAGTCCGAGGAATTTATGTCACCAGCTATCTTCTTCAGAGTGAAGAGACCCTTAGCGATTCTGTCTCTAACAAAATGAAGTCCCACATCGATGTGTTTGGATCGCTCGTGAAGAACAAGATCCTTATTGAGGTAAAATGCACTTTGACTATCTGTATAGATTGTTACTATTGCTATGTTAATTTGAATTTCCTTTATGATGCCTATCAACCATGTTAGTTTTTTTACGCCTTCTGTGATTGCATAATATTCTACCCCTGTCATTGATAGAGATACTACTAACTATTGTTAAACTTTCCAATTGATTAAGTTTCCTGCTAATGTGAAAAATATGCTGATAATGATTTCCTTGTGTCTTTGTTTGCTGCATAATCTACACCTACAAAACCATGCAAACATATTTCATTGCATTTAGCTAATTTAACTTTAGAAAAACATAAACCATAGTTTAAAGTTCCGACCAAGTATCTGAGAACATTTTTTAACCTTGCCAGTGCTCAAATCCTGGGTTGGCCATGAATTTGCTTAGATTGCTGATTGCATAGGCCAAGTCAGGTCTTGTACATAGCATCATGTATATGATACTCCCAACTCCAACGTCATAGGGATAATTCATCATAGCTTTATGTTCTTCCTCAGTTTGAGGACTCTTACTGGCAACCATCTGCAGATGTGAACCTATAGGAATCGAGCTGGGTTTTGCTTGTTCCATACTGAACTGGGCAAGAACATTTTTGATGTAGTTCTTCTGAATCATCTATAGCTTCCCTTCCCTCATTTTCCTAATAATCTATATTCCTAGAAGCTTATGTGCTTCTCCCATATCCTTCATCTCAAAACGCTTACATAGAGCATTCTTCACCTCTTCAATTCTGCTTAAGTCCTTTCCAATGATGACTAAATCATCTACATAGACTAGCATCAAGACAACTTTTGTCTCTCCTAGGTCCTTATAGTAAAGACAATAATCGTAGGCACTTCTAGTGAATTTCATACTAGTTGTTACCTTATGAAACTTCTTGTTCCACTATTTAGGTGCTTGTTTCAACCCATATAGATATTTCTGAAGTAAGCAAACACAGTCAGGCTTATCTTTATCTATGAAACCAACTGACTGCTTCATGTAGATAGTTTCCTCAAGCTTTCCATGGAGGAAGGTTGTTTTAATATCCATTTGATGGATTTCTCCATCATAGATAGTTGCTAGCATAAGAAAGAGCCTTATAGTCTTGAACTTCACAACAGGTAAGAAAATCTCCTTGTAGTCAACTCCCTCCTTTTGTCTGTATCCTTTAGCTACAAGCTTGACCTTGTATATCTTGGGTTCTGCCTCTGTGACTCCCTCTTTAAGCTTAAACAACCATCTGTTTTCAATCAGCTTTGCTTTAGGTGGCTTGGGCACTAATACCCAAGTCATATTCTTCATTAAGAAGAATATTCATTCTTGCCAGCCAATTTCCATTATTCAACATCCTCTCTGCTCATAGCTTCTTCATAGGTTTTTGGTGCCCTGCAGTAAATAAATTCTGCAACAAGACAAGCATATTCCACTAAGTTAGAGTCATTGTACCTCCTGTTAGGTATCCTTTATATTGGTTGTCTATCTTTAGTAATCTGATAGTCAACTAGAGATTCATTAATGCTATCTGCAGCTAGCTGTAAAATTCTCTCCTCAATTTCACCTTCTATTTCTTCAGTTTCTTATTCATGGTGGGTAGGGCCTTGTACAAGCTCCTCATCATGATGTTGTGTGCTATCTTCTTTTGTTTCAATTTCTGGTGGCATATAGAAAGGAATTGAAGTATTTAGTGATCCTAGTTGCTCTTGAATTTCCTTTTGTAGGTTAGAATCTGCAAGATTTCTGCACAATAAAGGAAATTCATTTTCCTTAAAAATCACATCTCTACTAATAAAAGTTTTAAAACTTCCCTGTTGAAGTAGTAGGATTTTGTAGCCTTTAACTCCTTCTGGATAGCCTAAGAACACTCCTTTAATTGCTCTAGGTTCCAATTTACCTTCCTTTTGGTAAGCATAAGCAGTACAGCCAAAAGTTCTTAAGTGAGCCAATATAGGTTTCTTTCCATTCCAGATTTCCTAAGGTGTTTGTAATCATTTGCTGATGTAGGCAATCTATTTACTAAATAAGTCGCAGTCTTGATAGCTTCACCCTATAGTGATTGTGAACATCCTGAAGATAACAACATGCATCTGGTCTTTTCTGGGAGTGTCCTGTTGAGCCTTTCAGCTACACCATTCTACGGAGGCATTGCTATAACAGTCTTGTGCCTTTGAATACCTTTCTTGTTACAGTAATCTTCAAATTCTTTATTGTAGTATTCAACACCATTATCATTCCTTAAGCACCTTAGCTTCTTCCCTATCTGATTCTCCTTTAGTTTATGCCATTTAATGAAGATTTCCAGTACTTCATCTTTTCTTTTCATAGGATAGACCTAGCATTTCCTAGACTTGTCATCTATTATGGACATAAAGAATCTATTTCCTCCTACAGTTGATACTTGTGCTAGCCCCCAGAGATCATTGTGAGCATGCTTTATGATCTCTTTAGCTCTTTTAGCTCCTTTCTGAAAACTGGTTCTGCGGTGCTTTCCTAACACACAAGATTCATAGAATTCCATCTTCCTTATACTTTTTCCTTGAATTAGCCCCTGTTTAGAAAGGTGCATCAAGCTCTTGTTCCCTGTATGTCCTAATCTTGAGTGTCATAACTTAGTTAAATCTGGCTCTTTACTTCCAATAGTAAGGTTCACTTTAGTAGTGCCTATCACATAGTAGAGCCCTCCCCTTTGAACTCCCTTTATGATCACTCTTCCATCCTTTAGAATTTGTCTAAGTCCGTCCTTAGATCTTATCTGAAAGTCTTATTTATCAAAAATACTTTCAGAAATGAGATTTCTCCTCACTCCAGGCACAAATCCGGCATTGGTTAAGGTTCTTTTCTTCTCGTCAAACATATTGATAGAAACATTCCCAATACCTTTAACCTGTTGCTGTCTAGAGTCTACTATCTTTACTTTAGCAGTAACTGGTTAGAATGTGGACAGTCTCTGTGAGGAGTGAAATGCATAGTACAACCAAAGTCAAAGATCCATTCTCTGTTGAGATCTCCACTCTCTTCAGTAACAGCAAGCAACTCATCACTAATAGATTCTTCAAGTTTCTCCACATTCCCAGCATCTCCACCTTGTGCAGCCTTGTCCGTTTTCTTCTTTCTGCAGTCTCTGGCAAAATGCTCCTCTTTACCATAATAAAAGCACTTCTTGCATATAGTCTTTTTCTTCTTTTCTGCACTATCTTTAGTTTGCTTATCTTCGCCATTTCCTTTATGCCAATTTCCTTTCTTATTGTTCTTTTGCTGAGGCTTCTTGTCTTGTTTATTATCAGTAAACATGACTTCTGGTTCCTTCTTGAATGGATTATTGTCCACAATTTCCTCTATTAGTGAATCCAGCACCCTCTTGACAGTGAGTGATTCTCCATTGGCATGTTTAATCACCTTCTTGAAGGCATTGAAATCTGATGGTAAGGCCTTTAGAATAACCACAACTTGGTGATGTTCACATATCTTTTCACCTGTAGCTTTTAAGTCTTGCATCAATTTAAAGAAATAATCTATATTGTCATCAAGAGTTACAGTAGTATTCATTTTATAGTTGGCTAGATTGTATAAAAGTGTCATCTTTTTAGGCAGACACCTTTTAGCATAAAGTTCTGCAAGCTTCATCCATAGTTTCTTTGCAGTATTGCAATGTTACACTTTCCTTATCACAATAGGTGATAAATAAAGCATTAATTGGCAATGTGCAAGCCTTTGTAGCTTAATTTTCTTAACAAGATCTGTTTCAATATCATACTATTCTGTTCTTCAATTGCACCACAACAGCCATAAGATTCAAGTAAAGCTTGCATTTGAAGTTTCTAGATTGTAAAATCTTCTTTATCAGTAAAAACATCCATTTCTTTGCCCACCATTTTGTTACGAAGTTTAAATGAAGATAAGAAAACAGAATTCTTGACGGTCTTTTAATTGCAAAAATAGATCAGAAAAAAGGTATAAAGATTTAGGCTTACTTGTATGATTATTCCTGCACCTTCTTGATGAATCTTAATTGCTTGAATACTCAAAATACTGAGAATTGGCTCTGATACCACTTTTGTTAGTCTTTTCAAGATTAGTAGACAAATAAAGAGAACACAAAAGATTTTTGCTTGGTTCGATAGCTTAATTGCTATCTACTGCAAGGATCTCACGTAGGTGGTTCCACTAGCTTCAACGAAAAGAAAAAGGGTCACAAGAGATGGAGTGTCTATTTCAACACCTGCAAAAGTTCTCTAAGAACTCATTAGTACTCCTCAGTAAGTACTCTAGCAACTCTCTAACTCCTAATTTCTTTCGTAATTAAGAAAAACACTGTATGTTGAACTGATTCTAATTTCATGTTTTTATAGATCAAAGACAGCAGTGGCGTTCAGTTTTGTCCATGCCTTTTTCCCATGTGCATCTCACGTATATCACTTAAAGACAAGCTTCTCTGTTGTGTTGCGCTTATACCTTAACCAAACACCACCATATCTTCAGTTTAGTGTTGACAGCTATTAAACAAAACAAATAAACCCACACACACATATACACATGAACCCTAAATACCCATAGAGATTAGATCGATGAATTGTGTTGAAAATTATGGAGAAACGTGAATCACTTCACACATGTAGTAAGCCCAAGTGTGATAATATGACTTTTTGTTTATTTTTTATTTTTTAAACATTGTGTTTAAAAGTGCATGTCAAGATTTGACATTTATAAAACAATATAAAAGTTTATGGCCACAAATGCAAGGTCTATTTCTTCTTGCTGGGAAGACGTGGTCATAATCATACTCCTCTATTAAAGAGTCATTTTTTTATGGTGATGGTTGATCATGGGGCATAGAGTTGAGCCTACTTCACTAACAACATGCCCCCTTTTGTCTCCAAACTTACATAAAGTTGGTAGAGAAACATATATAGGTAATTTGTGATAAGCATTCACTAGTTTAAAGTTGTTCAAATTATGGATCAGATTTAAGTATAAGCATTTGAGGAAGAAGATAATCTCTGTCCCATTTGTACATGATTGATATGTGAGCCACATAAATTAGAGAATCATAAACATACATCTTCTGAAACTTGTTCAAAAAATTCAACAAAAACTATCCGACAGCTATAGTTGTGCTTAAACTCTTACGAAACTGAATGAAATAAACTATTGAATACAGTATTGTGTGAGTTATATACGCACTAATGTGCGAGTTCCCACTTTTTTATTGTGGAAACAGAGTGTTAGGCTTGGTGCATTAAGTAGCACACAGATTCTGCTATGGTATCAGAACTTACATGAGCAAATGGTCACGAGCTAGTTAATGTTGAGCTTGTAGTATTTGTATAAGAAGACAGGTTCAGTAGGAATGATGCTTTATCTCTTTCTCCTATCAATCTCCCTTTGTTTAAGTACATGTATCATGAGATTGAAGTGGGGTCAAATGGCAGGGCTATTGGTTTGACCATCATGCATATATTATGCCTTTTCTTAAGTTTACATTTTTATTTTTATGCTATAGAAAAAAATTTACACCTTTATTTTTATTCTATCATTTCCATGTACTTTATGCAGTTTAGCATTTAATATGGTTGTCTCATGTTTATTTTGACCCATGTTTAGCACTTAACACTTTGTACAAGTTGTTATGATTCATGTCACTTATACGTGGTTACATTTAGTGATAAAAGGTTTGAACAATATAAACGATTCCAATGATTGTGTAGAAATAAATGAAAAAGATTGGGGTATTGAATGATACCATAGAGATGTATTTAATCTCCTTGATGGTTAAAGAAGTGAAGAAGGGAAATCGAACGACTACTACCTTTTTCAAATCTTGTTGGAAGAATATTAAGGTAGGGTTTCAAACAAAATTCAATAAGGAGTATGCTGATATTCAATTGAAGAATAAGTATAATAGATTAAGGAGTAGACTGAAGAATTTCAATAACTTACTCAAAGAAACAAGAATCGGCTACAACTCCTTTACTGGTGAAGTTAATGCTACAAATGAATGTTGGGAAAATATATTTAAGGTAAAATATGTCTTTGTTTTATTAATATATCATATTATATAATATTTATTCTCATGTTCCTTTTTCATCATTATAGATGCATAAAATGGCTCACAGATTTAAGAAAAAAAGGATATAAGGAATTTTCAGACTTGTGTCATATTTTTGAAGATACTATTGTAACTAGGGTGTATGCACATCCATCAACTAAATCTCCATTGAATAGTACAGAAGAGGAACATGGAGATGTTGATGAAGATTACTCGTATAATGAAAAAAAAGATCAAGATATAAGTTCTCCATCTAAGAGAAAGAAATCTCCAAAGAATAAGAAGGCAAAGAAGACACATTCTAACATTGTGGAAGAGGTCTTGCTTATACTTGGTGAACAATCAAAAAGGAAGAATGATTTACTTAAGAAAAAACTAAGGGAAACATCATCTACTGCGGAGAATAGATCTCAAGAGTCTAACATTACAATGGAATGTATGAATTCCTTAGATGAATTGAGTGTTGACGGTGTGCAATATGGAAAGGTTATAAAGGCTTTATATGATTCTCCACTTTATAGAGATATTTTTATGAAGATGACGGATACAAGGAAGCTGGATTGGATTATACTACTTTAGTTATATTTTCAAGTAATTGCATATCGAATTCTTATTAATTTGACACTTTTATTGTAAACGCTATTCCATTATTTTAACATTTTAAGTTTTTGCTTTTTATGAATATTTAACTTAATGTTAAATTTATATTTTGTATGAATATTTTGTCTACATTTGGTTTATTAATTATTTAATATTGTCATTGTAGATACATGAATTTCTTATCAGATTCTGATGATGAACAGAAAAAGGTAATCATTATTTCTCTAGCTGGGGGAGAGAACAAATATTTTCATTTACAAAAGCAATTATATAGAACTTCAACTCTACTAGGTCATGATTGGATATTGGAACTTTTGAATAGGAATCCTACAAGGATTTATGATAACTTAAGAATAATAAAAATAATCTTCTTGAGTTTATGTGATGAGTTGAATAACTTGGAAGGCTTAAAGGCAACAAATCATTTGACTGTGGAGGAACAAGTAGCAATTTTCTTGATGACTATAGGGCATAGTGAGATAACCAAAGTCAATGCAGAATGTAATTATGTTTATTTTTCAATTGATTTATCATACTTAGTACCAACAAGTTCAACATATCTTCATATGTAATCCGAGAGAGAGGGAAAATTGTATAAAGAATCCAACAATTTTAAAAGGTCATCTCTTTAGACTAAATGCTTATTAGTGGTAGCACTTTTGAATCTCTCCCTTAGGGACTTTCAAAGGGGTAAGATTTCTAGAAAAAACAAAGCGACAGAGTGCAGCGAGAAAATCAAGCAATAACACCATAAGTGGCAGGTGGTAGTAGAGAGAGAAACATAATGAGCACTGAGCAAATAGCTAAGGTACAGAAAGAAGAGTTGGAGAGAGGGGGGAGATTGTTTGACAAAGAGTTGATACAAAGTATCTGGTAAGAATATGAGAAGATGGTAATGTATGAAATAAAGTATTTTGTTATACGAAGTTCTTTTTTATTCTTAATAAATATATAAAAATTGTTAAATACGTGGATTCTAAACCGAATTAGAATAAATGTTACTTATGCAATCCATGTTTTACTAACTAATAAAGTTACAGTGAAACATGTCCAAGGTACATCGTAGAGCATTCACCTATTCCGTGGTTGTTTTTTCTAACGTAACCCAGAGTTAACATATAGAGAAACCATGAGGTTCACTTAGTTGGTTAGTAAGCTAGAAATATTTTGCATTTATAAGAGTCTTAATCTAGTTTTAGTATAGCAAGACGATGAACATTGTGGTTTAACCTTGAGGTGACAATTTATGAATATAAAACTCACGTTAATAATGGCGATAAACTGAAATATCCATCCGTTTCATATAATAAATTACATTCATTCCATATTGCTATTTAACGTACTTGTTGATATAAACTCAACATTTTGAAAATATAGAAAAAGAAGAGAAGTGATATGGCTGTGACATTTTTTACTCATAATATTCTTTCAGAACTCAACAACCTTTTACAGGCAAAGCTATAACAAAAAAATACTAGAAAATAGGAAACTAGGCAATTATGATCTGCACTAGTCTACTACTTCCAAAAAATTAGATAACAACTTCTAAAAATCAAAAGACAATCTTTGACTCCAACAACAACCAAATGACTAAGTCTACAGAAAAAAATTGTTAAAACATGCAAAAAATAAAATGGAATTTATTCCAACAATCTCTCCCTTAAATTGATGTTTGCTAACATTTAGTTTAAAGCCTCGATAGTGGAGACCCTTAGTAACTCTCTGAGGTTCATGAAAGACTCCCTCTTGAGGCTTTGGTGAATGTGTCAGCCACTTGATCTTCACTCTTACAGTAGACTACATTAATTGCCCAATCATTGCTAAGTCTCTTAAGAAATAATACTTCTCATCAATGTGTTTGCTCCTTTCATATAGCACTGGATTCTTTGAGAGCTTAATTTTTGAATTATTGGTCACAGTAAATTTCAGTAGCTCCAGGTTGTTTGAACAATAGCTCTTCGAGAACTCTCCTTAGCCAAATGGTTTGACAAGCACAAGCAGTTGCAGTAACAAACTTAGGTTTTGTACTTAACAAAATGATAATAAGCTACTTCTTTGACATCCACGAAATAGCACCTGTTCCAAGTATAAAAGCAAAACCAGAAGTCCTCTTCTTATAAAATAATCCAAAGTCTCTGGTTCCTTCCAAATAACGGAGGATTCTCTTAGCAACTAGCAAATGCATTTCTGTCGAATTCTTTATATATCTACTGATCAAGATCACAAACATACATAATGTCAGGTATTGTTGAAATTAGATACATCAAACTGCCCACAATTTTCTTATACAATGTGCTATCAACCTCCTTCCCTTCTTGATCTTTATATAGCTTCAAACCACACTCAACTGAAGTATTTATAGGATTACGATTCTTCATCTGAAACATGTCTAGGACTTCTCCCATATATTTCTTTTGAGAGAGAAAAATTCCATCATCATATTGCACCACTTTTATACCAAGAAAGTAATGCTTCATGCCTAAATCATACATTTCAAAGTCATCCATCATGGACTTCTTAAACTCAGCAAACATGGCAACACAATTTCCAGTAAAAATAAAATCATCGACATACAAGAAAACTGTGAGCATTTTCCCTTTATCCCCAATCTTAACAAACAATGCATGCTCATAAGAACATTTCTTAAAGCTAACTTTCACAAAATAAGCTTCAATAAGATTATACTAAGCCCTTATAGCTTGTTTTAAACCATAAAAAGCCTTTATCAACCAATTAGATGTCAAATCGGCTTTCTTTCATGGATACTTGAAGGAACAAGTATATGTTCAACAAGGCTAAGAGTTTTGTGCTGCCAATGCCACTACTAACCTGATTGTATCATTCTTTGCAACAGGAGAGAACACTTATATGTAATCGACCCCACACTCCTACTTGTATACCTTAGCCACCAAGTTTATTTCACGACTTTAATTTAACTTTGTTTTGAAGACCCACTTCATACCAATGATGTTGTGCCCTTCTAGAAGGTCACATAGCTCCCAAGTGTCATTCCTTTCAATAGCATCAATTTCATTATCCATGGCTTTTTGCCTTTTTTCTTCTTTAACAACGATCTTAAAAGTTATAAGATCACAATCTAAAAACAAAGCAAAGTGAGTGACTTGATTATCAGGTAGGCTAGTTACCTCCTAATCCTCCATCTAAGCAAGCCTTTTTCTGACACAATGAAGGGATTTAACTTCTTCTTCTATAATTGCAATAGCTTCTTCAGAAACTGCTGTAGCTATTGATGAAGCTTCAGAAGTTGTTGAAGTTCTCTTTAATGCATTTTCAGTTGTGGGGGGATGTGAACAATTACTCCCCCTCAGTTTAAGTTCAGGAAAGAATTGAGTAAGTTGCTACTCGATCCAATCCCAAGTACTTTCTTCATAAAAAACAACGTCCCTGCTAGTCACAATCTTCTTTATTAGAGGGTTAAACAATTTATATGCTTTGGATGCTTCACTTACACCAAGAAAGACACATTTCCCAGTCTTTTTATCAAGTTTCTTTCTTTTCACATCTAGCACATGAGTATAGGCAATGCACCCGAAGACTCGAAAATGATCTACAGTAGGCTTCCTTCCACTCTAAGCTTCTCATTGTGTCATATTTTGAAAGAAAAATTTGGTCTTCTATTTAAAATATGAACACCCCAATTTACAGTTTCAGGCCAAAAAGTCTTTGACACTTTCCCTCTTGCCAATAAAATTCTCACCATATTGAGGATGATTCTATTTTTCCTTTTGGGTACTCCATTTTGTAGTGGTGTATAACATGTTGTGAGCTCTCTTCGAATTCCATTCTCATTACAGAAAGCATCAAACTCATTTGACCAATATTTGCCATTGTGATCTATTCGGAGAGTCTTAATGGTCCTTCTTGATTCTTTTTCAACTCGAACCTTGAAGCTTTTGAATGTAAAGAAAGCTTCTGATTTTTCTTATAAAAAATAAATCCATGTTTTAATGGAAAAATCATCAATGAAGGTAAGAAAGTATCTTTTACCTTTGTTAGAAATTGGGTTTATTAGACTATAAATATCCGAATGAACCAATATTAGACCACAAATATCCGAATGAACCAACTCTAACACGATCTTTTGCTCTCCAACACTTCCCTTTGGGAAATTCATAGTGAGGTTGTTTACTAACAGCACACTCTTCGCAAACACAAGAAGGTGTGATGATGTGAGGAAGACCTATCGCCATATTCTTTTGTTGGAGAGTCTTCAGTCCACCAAAACTCAAATGGCCATAGCGAAAATGCCATAGCCATGAGGGATCTTTTATTTTAGCCAACAAATTGGATGAATGCTTTCAATATTTACTGGAAACAACCAATTTGAACTCATTTGAACAACAACAATAACACCTTTAACAGGATCATATATCTCACAAGTACCCTTTTGGTTAGTGATAAAATACCCCTTTTCTTGCAATTGACCAACACTTAATAAGTTACTTTTCAGGTCAGGAACATACAACACATTAGAGATTGTTTCTACAAAACCATTTGTGGTTCTTATTTTAATATTGCCTTTTTCCATCACTTTCACAGAAGAGCAGTCACCAAAACTGACAGTGGAGTGAAATTTCTCTTTTAGGTACAAAAAAGAGGACTTACATCCAGTCATGTGGTTGCTACAAGTGGTATCCACATACCAAACATCTGATTCAAATATCTTCCTGCCTTGAACAACCATCAATAAAGTCTCCACTTCCTTTGTCTCAACAAAATTTGAATTCTCCCCCTTTTCGTTGTCATTAGGAAGATTGGCATAATATTTGAAAGCATAATGACCAAACTTATGACATTTATAGCACTCTACCTTGGGTTTGTCAAAGTCTCTTCATCTGCCTTTACCTTGAGATTGGTCATTGCTGCTTCTAAAATTCCTGATGGAACCTCTATTTTCATGATCTCACTTTCATGTACCTTTACCTTTACCTCTACCTCTACCCCTTTCTCTAAAGTTGTTGGAAAGAGTATTAGTAGACGCCTTCAGTGCTTGCTCCTCTACTGTTAAAGTCTTGTTCATTTTCTATTTATGCACTAATAAAGAGCTTTGTAGCTTTTCAAGAGAGAGTATATCAATGTCTTTTGACTCTTCAATTATGCAGACCATATAGTTAAAGTCTAACGTCATTAAACGTAAGATCTTCTCCACTATGGAGATGTCGTTCATTTTCTCACCATGAAATCATATCTTGTTACATATCTCCACCTTACACGCAAAGTAGTTGGTAACAGATTCTCCGACCTTCATTGACAGTGTCTTAAAGTCCTTTCTCAAGGCTTGAAGCTATGCATGCTTCATTCTTACAAAGCCTTAATATTTCTTCTTCATCGAGTCCCAAGCATCTTTGGAAGTATCTTTGCAAAGAATATTTTCCAGGATAGGAAGGTAAACAAGTTGTAAAAGATAATTTTTCGCTTTCAAGTTCTTCAGCCTTTGGGCTTCAGGCTTCCAGTTCAAATTTTTAAGTATCTATCATCGTTGTGCCTTCTGCCAGCTCATAAATTCTAGATTCTATAGTGGCTTAAGACTACTTTGACCTCAAAAAGCTCTTCATCAGCATGCTCCAGTGATCATAGTGACCATCAAAGTGGGGAATTGCAGCTTATATAAAATTGGAATTTGGGTGTGCCATTGAACAACTGAAGAAAAAAAATGTGTGGCTACCTCAAATGTTTCACTCTTAGGGTCTCAAGGATCTTATGCTCTAATAACACTAATATAAACTCAGCACTCAGAAAATATAGAAGAAAAATATAAGTGATATGGTTGTGACATTTTTACTTATAATATTCATTTATAACTTAACAACCTTTTATAGTCAAAGCTACAATAAAAAATACCAAAAAATAGGAAACTAAGCAACCATGATCTGCATTAGTCCAATACCTCCTAAAAATCAAATAACAACACCTCAAAATCGGTAGACAATCTTTGACTCCAACAATAACCAAATGACTAAGTCTATAGAAAACAAATTGCTAAAACATACAAAAAATAAAATGGAATTTATTTCAACACTTGTTCCAATCTTTCCCCTCATAAACAAAATATGGCTTGATTGTCGATTTCGTTGATCCTTTGTCTTATAGCTATCTTTCTTTCACAACATCGAGTTGAAGTTATAGATATTACCATGATCGACAACATTTGTAAGCAATCCTAAGATTACAGTTTTCACAAGAGCAGTTTAACCTACGACCCTCGCGCTCCAAGAGCTGACATGAATGGATTATCACCCATAATATATTGATCATGCAATCAGTGAAGCATACCAGGCACTGACCATAATTTCAAAAGATAAGGTTGTTGGAGAAAATTAAATAACAATGATGAAAGGAGAGATACAATGTTGTTGATCATTCATATTATTGAAGTTGAAGAGGAGTCTATTAAATAGGCTTTAAAACCAAATAGAAAAGTGCTAGAAAATAAAGTTTGTTAAGCAAAAAACTCTCAATGTTTTACCTAGAAATTAGGAAGTATAGTGGCCTAAAATCATCTGCATTATTTGATGCTAACAGAATAACGAAAGAAATTCCTAAAAATTCAAATTAACTACTTCCAATACTTCCCCTTCATTTGAATATGGAGAGCCCTAATTGAACACAAAACTCTTCATGCTTCTTTTGTGATAAGTTCTTGGTAAGAAGGTCTGCAGTTTGTTGATTTTTCTGACAACTTGACAATTGAACTTCCCCTTTAACTATTAGCTCCCTAATAAAATGATGTTTAATCTCAATGTGTTTGGTTCTATTGTGAAAGATAGAATTCTTTGTTAACATTATTGTTGATTTACTATCACAAAATAAGTCGGTTGCTTCCTTTTGCTCATATCCCAAGTCACATAAAATTCCCCTTAGCCATACTGCTTGACATGCTGCCGAAGTTATTGCAACATTTTCAGCTTCTGTGGATGAAAGAGCCACAATAGCTTGTTTTTTTGGAGCTTTATGAAACAATTCACAACCCAAGCGTAACGCAGCTTCCTGACATGCTTCTTCGATCATCAACAGCTCCTACCCAATCATTGTTGCAATATCCTTTGAGGTTGAACGAAATTGCTTTCCGGTACCATATCCCCAGATCCTTTGCTCCAGCCAAATATCTAAGTACTCTCTTAACTACTCCAAAATGGTGCTTAGCAGGCTGATGCATAAATCTAGAGAGTACACCTATCGAGAAGCTAATGTCTGAAAGTGAATGTGTCACATACATAAGATGACCAATCAAAGTTTGGTACTAACCACCATCAGCTTGCGTGGTTCCATCATCTGCTTATAGTTTCTCGTTGATATTCATGGGTGTAATGGCTTCTTGGCAATCCTTCATGTTGTATTTCTTCAAAGTATCATCAATATACTTCTTTTGGGAAATAAATATTCCATCCTTGCTTTGAATAACTTCTAACCCCAAGAAGTAAAGCAATTCACCCAAATCTATAATCTCAAACATTGACTTCCTGGAGCTTTTAAATTCAAATATAAGTTGATTTGATAAACTAGTGTAAATCATGTCATCAACATATAAACTTACTATCAATAAATCACTTATACCTTCTTAACGTACAAGGTTGGTTCATGCATACTCCTCTTGAAGCCCTTTACACAAAAGAACTTGTAAATTTACTGTACCATGCTCTTAGGGCCTATTTGAACCCATAAAGCGCCTTCTTCAACCGAACCACTTTGTCTGGTTTGCTTGAACTTTCGAATCCAGGAGGCTGACTTACATACACTTCATCATGTAATTCTCTATTTAAGAAGGTTAACTTAACATCAAACTAATGAACTTTCCATTGATTTTGAGCTACTATTGCCAGAATAAGTCGAATAGTTTCAATCAAGCTACCGGTGAGAAGGTTTCGTCATAATCCACCCCCTGTTGTTGAGCATATCCCCTTGCTACTAATTATGCTTTATGCTTTTGAATACTGCCATCAGCTAAGAACTTTTTTTTAAAAAAATCCACTTCAATCTAATGCAATTTTTACCTTTAGGAAGATTAGTTAGCTCCCACATCTTACTATGTTGTATGGACATCAGTTCATCTTCTATTGCGTCACTCCATTCCTACTTTTCCATAACTTCTTCCACTGCTATCAGATCCCTAGCAAATAAAACTAATGGTGATGTAGTCTCTCCCTCAATTTCAAATCGATGTCAAGGAATTTTATCATGCTCACTTATGCGTAGCTGAGCTGACTCCATTAGAATTAAATCACTGGGAGGAGACTCTTCCGATGTAGAGGTCAAGTTTGACGATGGAATTGATTTTACTAATGTTGAATTATGTGAATTAATTAGAGTTGTTACCTCTTTTTTAAATTCAAGTTCTCCTTTCTTTTCTTCAATTGACATCTATGGATTCTTATCTTTGCTTTTCCACTTCCAGGCTGCTTGCTCATCAAACATTACATTTATGCTAATGGCTATGTAGTCCTTTATAGGGTCATAAATGCCATAGCTTTAGAGTTAGTATAATAACCCACAAATATAAATGTTTATGATTTATCTTCTAACTTATGTTTATCTTCTGTTCTCAAAGCATAACACACGCAGCCAAAAATATATAAATGGCTCAGTAATGGCTTGTTACCTTTCCAAGCTTTATAAGAAGTTTGATTCCACATAGATTTTGTGGGTGAGATATTTAGAAGATACACAGCTATTGCCATGCCTTTTGCCCAGAAACTGTTAAGAAGTCTTTTTGATTTTATCATTACACAAGCCATTTGAATTATTGTCTGGTTCTTCCGCTCAGCTTCTCCATTTTGCTCCAGAATATAAGGTGTTGTCAATTCCCTTTTGAAGCCTTGCTCCTCACCAAACGTTATGAACTCCTTTGAGAGGAATTCTCCAACACAGTTTGTATATAATGCCTTTAGATTTTTTTGGCTTTGCTTTTCTTCCATAGCTTTGAATTTTTTGAAATGCTCAAAAGTTTTTGATTTCAATGTTAGAAGTACACCCAACTCATTCAGCTATAATCATCAGTAAACAATAAGATCATTTATTTTTTATATATGAGGTGACTAATAGGATATGGAGATCTATTCTCATGTGTTGCGATTGTGTTATCTAAGAGAACAACTTCTTTGCTGATATTCATTGGTTATCATCCCAGACAGCTACTAAGATCTCGTCCTACACAATAATAGTTAGTCTGTGTGTCCAATCTATATACAAAGAGAGAAATGCTAGGCGATTTGAATCCAAGTCTAAGCCTATAGACAATCTTATCTTTGAAGTTTTAGACAACATCAAAGAACTTGTGGGGCTACGTAGCATTCCCACCAACAACAACATTCTCTAGTCTTTTTCTTTCGATTATGATATGTTGCTTAGCTAAATAGTATATGATGTTTTCATAGCTTTAAGGGGTATTACCCTAGATATGTTATAAGCCCTTAATTATCTTTTTCCTTTAAATGCATTTTATTCTTTCTTTTTTCAAAAAAGAACAAGAAGTACTTACTTCTAGAGAAAGACTCACTCTTTATGGACCACATAAATCAGTATGAACTAGTTTCAAAACTTCAGTTGCTCGCCTAGCTTTTCCAATTGGAAAAGCCTTCTTTGTTTGTTTCCCAAGCGCACACACTTCACATGGCTTCTTTTGTGTAGAGATTGAGAGGAGGCCACTGACCATCTGCTTATTTCTTGACAGTTGTAAACTCTTCTTGCTAAAGTGACCATACCTCAAGTGTCATAGCTTACTGACGTCTAACTCCACGTTAACCAAATCCACCTCGTGTGTTCACAAAAAAATCCAAAGGAAACATACTATTTGGAGACATATTAGCATAAGCAAGCACTTTTCCATATTTCTCATTCTTTATCACACATTAGGATCCGATAAATACTACAAAGTATCCACATTCAATTAGTTGACCCGCACTTATCATATTGTGAGCTAGACAAGGAGCATAATGCACATCTTTAATGAACTTTGCTCGGTTACATACCACTACCATGGCTGCCCCAAGTCCTTCTATCTGAAGTTGCTTGTCATTTCTTAACTGCACCTGATTTTTGATGACTTGTCCAGCTCCTTAAACTTGAATATACCTCCGGTTATATATGCAAGCACCCTTTATCAAGATACCAGACATCATTGATCAACCCCTCTTTAGAATTGTGAGCCATGAACAAGTAATCAACTTGTTCTTCTCTTGCATAGTTAGCTTCTTCTTCTAGCTTGGATCAACAAAACTTCTCTATATGCCCATATTTTTTGCAATAAGAGCATCAGTCTAAGTTATTACGACCTCTTCCCCTTCCTTAGAATCCACCACGACCTCCACCTCTTTTTCGTTGATTGGAAGATTCTACTTCTTCTTTGATTTAAAAGGCTTTTTCTTCTTTCTTCATTGTTGTCCTATTAATCCTGACTTCATGTGCTTGCAATCAACCCAATTAATTCATCAAACTAAAAAGTGGACAGATCTTTAAATTCCTCGATTGCAACTACTACATGATCAAACTTAGACATTAATCTTCTTAAAACCTTAGAAAATAGGAAGTACAATTGCAGAAAACCATCCGCCTTATTTGATGCTAACAAAATAACAAAAGAAACTCCTAAAATTTTGAATTAACTGCTTCTTCCAACAAAGGCAACTGATCTCATTGCCCAGAAAAAACTTGGGACATGCAGGTGTGATTACGATGATGCGTTGTCCAAATTCAATGGAGCATGCAAATCATCGACTGAGAGGTCTTACTGGGATGTGATCAATTAGGTCAGAGGTGGGATTAATAAGGTTATAAATTGCGAAGACATTCACAGGAGTGAACCAATTGGCGTCTCGCCCGTCACGGATTCGAACCATAAAGAGTTAAAAACTGTACGAAATTATTTACTCGATTCTTGACAGACTTGTTCACCACTAACTAAGCTTCTTCTCAGACTCGATGAATAATAAGACCGGTTCGCGTGTTTTCTCTCAACGAGTAGTTCATTCTACTGTTGCTTTCACATCTACAATTGCAGACTTGCAGAGATTACTACATTGTCCTCCAAACATCAAACCATTACCTGCAACTCAAACTTCAGCCATTCCGAGTCTCATCAAACTTAGAATGATACGCATCGTAAGTGTTTATAAGATGAACTAAGCAAGCGAAAAAGAGAACAAAGTTCATGGGTTCATAAATTCGAGCATGGAGGCCCCACGGGCCCAACAGCGTTTCCTTGAAAGCCCATTATGCAAACCTCCAGCCCGCATTCCGGAGTTAAGATGCCAAGAATAGTAGCCTAATTTTTATTCGCGAAGTGTCGAGTTAGATGCCACTGCACATGTTGCTACTTCCAGCTAGTTAATGAACAAGTCAGATCGACCTCCTGTCATCTTCTCAGCCTTCTCGCCACGTTCACCTACAAATTTCACATTAAAGGTCGCTTAGCTACTGGTAAATGCCTACCGGCTTGAATATTACAACCGAAAAATAGGAAAAGGCGTTGCTATAGTCATTGAACTCCAAAAATGAGGTAAAGATAAAAACAGAACAGCTAGTAATTACCAGTGCGAACTCTTATAACATCTGAAATAGGCACCACTGCAAAATCAATGGAAACCTCATTAGAAATCAGACAATATGAGTAAACAGTTCAAGAATTGCATGTTTTCCCGTTAGTCAAATGTTTGAGACTGTGGCCATACAAGTTGGAGTCGAGTTATCACAATGCAGATATACTGCAATACATTAGTCTCCACTCTCAACAAATAACTAGCCTCCTCTGAAATCCTGATTTGAAGAGGAGTATAAAATGCGGTTCTGTTTTAGTTAACAAAATAAAAATAACCATACAACAATTATAAGTATACATGAAATGAAACTAAGGCAAAAACTGAGTTGCATTAAGGTTAACAGACAACAACATATAAGGTACCAATGCACAAATAGTGAACAAGATAACAAATGAAACAAGTTCCACTTCTCCAACTTTTACTAGCAAAGGGGAAAAAATGATTCATAGGATCTGATTTTCTCAATGCAAAAGATCTTACGGAAAATCTTTCCATCTCCAATTTCTCCAGTCCTTGCTTCCTGGATGATTGTTTCCAGCACGGCCTCAACCTGAGATATGATGACTGAATAAGACAAACAACAGTTGAATGTTTAAATCGTTTGAACTTCACAAACAGTCCGTTCTTCATGTGCATACCTGATCTTTGCTCACCACAATCTCCATTTTAACTTTCGCAACAAACTTGTCCTCAGAAAATTCTGAGCCTGCAATGTTGGGAGCAAAAATCATCAAGGGATGAGTAAGGTCAATAAATATAGGGATTATGACTTTATTCCGAACCAATATGGACATAATACTAAATAAGAGCCAAAATAGAAAGCATGGGATGTGACACGTGAGAAATAAATATTCGAATTGTAATATAGAAAATATAGATCTAGTTTTTGATTTTATGGGACATTTAGCATTTATACAACGGAATTTCAAAATATCTAGAAGCTTAAAGCTCACCTCCATGCCTCTCTGCTGAACCACCTTGAGCACCAAATCCTCGAACATCAGAAACAGTGACACCACGAATCCCAATTTTCAGCAAAGCCTTCACTTTCACCAATAAAGTAAAAATAGTGTTTAGCTACGAGAATCTATAGAGATTCAGATGCTAAATTGAACATGAAATGGTGAGCAGAAGTTTGGAAAGCTGTGAGAAAAAAAGACAAGTCTCATTTGTTTGATGGAACATAACAGTTGTAGAGTATCGGGTGCCTTGGAAGGACCAAGTTATCTTGTCAAGGTAGCATGAAGACAGTGAATTCAAGCTGGGAATAGTCATTATATCTACATTTTTTTTGGTTTAAAAAGAAAAAAAAAGTAGCTAGATGAGAGCTTATCTCACTCAAAAAAGCATCACATCCACTCATTAATGGGTAACTAAAAAGCCAGAAAAGTTAATGAAAAGAGGACTGTGCAAGATCAGATTACCAAGTTGGAACCGGTAAAGCTTATATGGTCCGGGAACTGAACAACTAAATCAGTTAAGAAGACTCTGAAACTTGCAAAGAGGTGTGTCATGATCCAGTGACTTTAATTTGAAAAACATAATGACCTAAATTGAGTAGAGCGTTTACTAGAATTGCTAAGTGAGGCGTGTATAGAAACTAAAAAAACTATTAAAGGAACAGCTTTGACTGTCAAGATCCTGCTCCAATTGAGAGGTACGCCACAAACTCAAATATACTCAAAGTTAGCTCAGAATTTTGAAAGCATTAACAGCTTCAATTATCCAAAAAAAATCCATTAAGAAGCACAATCAATGCAATAGTCGATCATCACGCCTCGTACAAATAGAGGTTCGCATACCAAGAAATGGGAAAGAGTTGACAGAATGATCTTTGCAACGAAACATCAAGGAAAAAAAATTGTCTTTATCAAGTCGATCTTTATCCACTTATTGTTTAGTAGAATGAATTCCAGTTATGCTACATAATTAGCGTCTCAAGGTACATGATAATAAGTGAATATTTTCATATCTAATTGAATGTGACTCGTAGAGCTTCAGGTAATAAATAAGGATATGATCATACACAGAAATCAAGAACAGGAGAAGAAAGCAAGTTCATAAAACACCATCAACTCACCGAGGAAACTTGAGAGACTCGCCAGGGTCTTTTCAGAGCAAATTCAGTACAACCGGACCAGATAAAGAAAGAAAAAAGAAAATAAAAGTTAACAAGTTCAAATTAACAAGACCAGAAGAATCCACGAAACATGAAAAAGAAAATTTACCTCAAAATCGCTTCCACTTTGTAGAATTTAGCATCGGGAACATACTCTATAATTAAGCAACTAAACAAAATGAGCGCTTACGTAAGCTACTGTAATTCCAATACAAAACCCCAGAAAACAAAATGCACATACCAGGAACTTTTTGAGCTCTGATCGTAGGAGCAAGAGCAGCAGCATTTCTCGATCGCTGCTTCGGCAAGAAGCTGGACTGATTAAATCGAGAACATCCGAGCTGGGATAAGTTGAAATTCAAAAGATAGAGCTCGTTCTTTGGATGGTCATGAGAAGAATGGAGTAGACCGAGTGAGCCAAGCTTCGTCGTGATCGCCATTCTGCGTAGAAGCTTCAAGAAACGGAGTACCGACACCACCGAGTGTGACTAACAGAGTGCATCGACCGATCCTCGTTCACGCCGCCTTTATTATCATATATGTATATTAATATTATTAATATATTATTTTTAATTATGCGTTGTAATGGCGCATGAATTATAGTACTAGCGTAGTTGGGCCAGAGAAGTAACCGCCAATGGGCCCATTGGTAGGAGCCCGATTAGAAAAGAATACACAAAAGCACGTGCGATGTGGGGAGACACTCACGTGAGGTGATTGTTTGTATACGTCGAGGTGGTGTGACGACTTGGTGTCGCTGTGGTTGTTGGTGGTGGTGTGAATGGGAAATGGCTGGTGAAGAAGAGTTTGTGTATAGGATAAGTAGCGCTGAGGAGTGGAAAGAGTTGCAGAGTAACGGATCTGTCTACGGTGGTGAGCTTGATCGGTCCGCCGGTTTCATCCACCTGAGCAAGCTCGATCAGGTATTCTCTTTTTTTCTGTTTCTTTCTTTTGATATCCAAATTGAAGGCTGATGGTTACAGGATTATTTGGTTTTGGGTATCCTCTCTAATTGTTTTGATTTGTGGGTGTGATGAAAATTATTATATCACCACCGACAACAGGTGAGGCCAACACTGGAGAGATTTTTTCAGAATACCAAGATGGAATTGTACCTGCTTCAGGTTGCTGCTAAAAAGGTATGTTTTTTTCCCTTTAGATTCAAAGTTGCTGCATAGAATAGAGCATGGAGCATTTCGAATATTGTTTTTTACGAGGTATATCCTTTCTTTATCTTTATGTGCAATATGCAGCTTGGTGATGGGTTGATATATGAGGCTGTGGATGGTACCAACCAGTTCCCTCACTTTTATGGCCCTTCACGGAGTTTTGTTCCCCTCCCTTTGAGTGCAGTTACCAAGGCAGAGAAGCTTTCCCTATCAGATGCCCAATTCACTTGTAGTTTACTGAATTAAGATGAGCTATCTTACTCTTTGCTTGAAGAGAGACCATACAAACTCCTCCATGGGACAAAAGTTTCAGTTTTTATGTATGGATTAGCTGTTTAACAATGGCAATTAGATAACTGATGTATTGTGGTGTTTATCCTGGATACTTGGATAATAGCTGAATGTGCTTGATGAATAAGGTAAAAAGGTAAAATTAACTCTAAATGTTTTGGTTTAACGTTTGTGAAACGTTTAGAATGACTTTTTAGTTAACATAATACAAACAATTCCGTTAAGATATTTTAGTCTGAAATTTTATAATTTGTTTAGATAGACTCAGGACATCATAGCTGACATATAAGGCTCACCACAAACATTAACAAGCAAAATATTTGTCATTGTGTTATTTGCCATTCATATCCTCCAACCCAAGAATTCTCTTATTTTCTACTTCTATTAACTCATCCATTTATATGAGTCCAATAACAATAATTATATACCTTGAACTCACCAAAAGGTACGTAAAATTATGGAAACGTTTATGATAGGAACATTGCTGTAGCTTGGATGGAAAGTGCAGGACTGTTAGTGATTTGAGGATGAATGGATTTGTTGGATGACTCAGCCTTGATTGTTACTTTGTTTTCTATTGTAAGTAGATAAATGTTGGGCTTCAAAGTAGGAACCACTTCCTACTAAATATTTGGCTTCATTATTCTTACCGTTGTGATAAATAGCTTATAAAAAGCCATTGTAAGGGAGGAATAGAGGGATATGCCCATAATTATTTCAACCTAGTCTCTTGCTTCTTCTTCTTTTGTTTCTTCTCTAAAAATTATTTTTATCAGTGGTATCAGAACAGGTTAAGCTCAACATGGCAACCCAAAATCAATCCAATGCAAAATTTCGAAACGAGGTTCATGAGATTTTGGGGCGTCATGAATCTAACATTGATGAGATACACTTCACAATACAAACCATATTGACCAAACTCCAAAACTTGGAGTCAAAACAGGAAACTCACCCCACCAATCCCAACATTAATCCCTTTGCACCAAGCGCATCATCTCACCCATTCAACAAACCAACAAGTCACTCTCAACCTTTTGCTAACCAAAACAGCCACCATCTCAAACTCAACTTCCTAAATTTTGATGGAGAAGACCCACAAGGATGGGTTTATAAGGCAAAGTAATATTTCGATTTCAAAGAAGTGGTTGAGAAGCAAAAGGTTCAGTTAGCCTCCTTCCACCTTGAGAGTACATGGCATAGTTGGTTAGCTAAGTTTAAAAAACCACTGACCTGGGTAAAATTCACGAAGGCTCTACTGCTTTGTTTCGATCCTACAAATTATGAGGACCCCTTCGAGGCACTTACGAGATTGAAGCAAGTCACCACCATTGCAACTTACCAGGAAGATTTTGAAAGGCTCTCCTATCGAGTTGATGAGTCACTTGAAAATTCTTGATTAGTTGTTTTGTTGCAAGACTCAAGGAAGAGATTCAGTTAGACGTAAAAATAAAACAGCCATGGCAATATTATCACCTGCAATCAAATTAATACTAACTCTAATAATGAAATATGTAGTTAGTGAAGAGTTGAAATCGTTCCCACGAAGAATCTATTGGTAAATTTTTCACGAGTTGAAAACTAAAACAAATTGGGTGGGGGGTTGAATTAATGTGATTTAAAGAAATTAAAAAAAACGACAAAAATTGGAAATAATCGAAAATAATCAGATCTGAAAAATTGATGAACAAACCTTAGTTTCAGGTCACACACGTTATCAAATTAATATGGATCATCGATATAAAATTAAGTCCATTAATAAATACTCATTGAGTGATGTTCTCTCTTAAGATTAAACGAATAGAAACATATATTATAAACACTCTTCTTAGTCAACAACTTAGATATGATCTTAAGTTTGATTGATTAATAGCTTTAAGAACTAAGGCCCTGTTTAGTTAAGGGGTTGGTAATGGAATAAGATGGAACGTAACACACTTCTATCGTTTGGTTGAGGGTTTCATAATTGAATGGAACAGAATGGGATGGAAGCAGAGGATTTCATGTTACGTTTCATTTAATCATAAACAGTGAAAATAAGAAATCTTCAATTTGGGGGGTTTAAAATGGAACGTAAACTAATAAATACATACTACCTAATAAATCCTCAATAATTTTTCTTAATATCAATTATTTTTTCTAACCCAAGCTCCCTTTTTCCCAAACTCATTTATTACGATCCACAAGCTTATCACACACACAAATATCTATTACGGTCTGCAAGTTTATCATTTCTAGACTTCTCTTTCCGTTCTTCGTGTTCTACCACTTCTTTTTGTGTTGCTTATTAAAATTTTTATTATTTTAAAATAGAAAATATATAAAAAATTATTTGTCACGGCCATGACTTTATAATTGGACATGATTTCTGTTTTAAAATCATAACGTTAAACCTCTTGCAACAACCATTTTAATATCAAGAGTATAATAGTCATTTATTGTACATTACATTCCATTCCATCTATCTTCCAATCAACATTTCACTACATTACATTATGAACCCTTCCATCCCTCCCAAACAACTTTTCACTATATTACATTCCATTCCATTATAAACCGTTTCGTTCCGTTCTATTCTATTCCATTTCATTCCATTAATTAACATCAAACCAAACTGGCCCTAAGAGAACCAGTGAGCAAGACAATACACATACAATATGTATTTAATCTAGATAAGTATCTTTTTTAGAATTTCCAATCCCTAACGTAAAGATGGTAATCCTAATTACCACTTTAGATTAGCAAAATTGAACATCAAATTCTACTAATCTGGCTGTAAATTAAGTCAATCAATTCCTAGTTGCGCACCCTAGAAATCAATCAATTCAATCATAAAAAGTAATATGGAAGACACTTAATATTCATCAATGAAATAAACTTTATTTAGAAAATCTCACACATACTAGATGATAACGTGGTTCCGTTTAACCAAGAAGAAGGATTTAGCTACTCATAACAGAGTTAAAACCCAACAGAAAAGTAGCAGAACACATAGTCTCCATATTTGCACTTTTCCCAAAAATACGAAAACTCTAGCCCAAAACTAGAAAAACAACAGTAGAAAAACGTAAAAGATGATGTATTTAGAAGTGTCTTCTCTTCTTTCTTATCGTTATCTTATCAAACATACCTCTCCTCCAAATCAGGCAGCAGATCCCCCACCTAAAAACAACAACTTGATTCCTAAAATTATTAAAATCCTAGGTGTATCGAATCTATTTTCAAATCAGATTCTGCAGATAAACTTTTTCCTTGCACGTGCCTACGTTTAGTCAATTATTTTTCTGTCAGCTGTAAAATTCGAATTGCCTTTACTTTTCTTGCTTCTTTTTTATTCAAATTCTTCTCCCATGTTTTGAAAATCATCTGAGAACAATTAAGAAGCAAGTTCGTTAATTTTAAATAAAAATTTCAACACATTAAGGAGATTTATATCCAAAGTTAGCACAAAAATAACAATTTATCAAATTCCCCTGCACCAATCTTTTGCTCGTCCTCGACAAACTATATTTACAATCAATTGGCCAACTAATCAACTTCCTTTATTCCAAGTCTCACAACAGTAAATAGTATACACTTCAAGAGTCAAACAATTTTGTAACTAATGAATGTCCCAGAGTTAATCATTCAAGTAATATAAACAAAGACAATTTAAGGCAATCATATTTCAAAAACTATCACATAATTATGCAAACTCTCACGGATCGGATTTCACTCAAATCACTCAAGTGTTTGTTGGTTCAGTATTTCACTCAAATTCTTCTAATGCAAATATTCTACCATATGCTTGCTTTTTCACCAACTTTTCACCACTTGAAATACAAATATGCACAAATCAAAAGGGATTTATTCAAGGTTTTATTGGGCTATAGGTAAAGGTAAGGATTGACAAACAGAAAAGGTCAAAAATCATAAACATTAGCAAAGCACCTAATCACTTGTGGAGACACAAATTCAATCACAAAGGAGTCAACAACATCATTCTGTAGAGATAGATTACTCCATAACTGTTTTTCACTACTGTATTACTATTTTTATTTTTCTTTTCTTTCTTTCTTTTTTTAATCAATGTATTGATATTTAAAGACAACAGTACAAAACACAATTCAAATTTAAATCTCTTCAATTTCCTTTCATCTCTTTTTTTCTTTTCCTTGCTTTCCATATCTCTCTAAATAAGTTTGACATAAATTGTGGTTAGAATGCCTACTTACATTTATGATGGGTGAAGATATCAGAGGTTTTAGTTTTTTATTGTGGGTTATCAAGAAAGAGGATTCAGCTCAAAAAGTTTAACAAACGATATTGAATTAGGTTGGCTTTTTAAGCTAAAGGGTTAAAACAAAGATGTCCTTTATCTTTTTTGTGCACACATGTATAGATGTGGTCTCAAGTCGATTCCAAGCAAGTTCTAGAGAAAAATTCACCTTAGAAGATAATCACATAGTAAAGAAATACAGATTTATATAGATGTTTCAATCTTTTAGGCCTAAAAACTCAAGTTAATGCAATTCACCACAATTATACACCGTGTTTAATCATATGATTGCCAAAACTGGACTAAGTGTATACACTTATATTTCTTAACTAAGTGACATCTATTGTCCTAAAATAAATTTAACTCAAGTTATGTGCACTACTTAAGTCATTAAAAATGGAAGTCTAGAAAGTGTGGAAGTTGGCTAATCAATTACAAACAAGTCAATAAGCATTCAAAACTTTTCAACAGAGATTCCTAACTATCAGTTATATGTAACACACCCCAACCCCACACCTAATCCATACATTGTCCCCAATGTAATGACATAAAATAAAAGAAGCGAAAATAGAAAAGAAGAGAAAAGAAAGTTTCTTTGTAAGTTAAGCACTGAAATCATGAGGTTGGTGGGTAAGGAGGTTGGAATCCTTAATGTGCCGAATATGTTATCAAATTGTTCTCCATTTGGTGCATCTGGTGTTCAAGTCAAGTTAAAAGAGCGTCCAAATTGGCTTGGGAAGGTTGGATACTACTTGGTGTATCTGTGACAACCTGACTCTTTGTGGCTGGATGTGGGTTGGAAGGGACAGCTAAGCCCAGATTAGTGAAGGATATCCTTACATGACTCATGTCCACGACTCCCATCCTGCACAAACATTCCATATCCAAAGGTTCTATGGCATAAGCCACAATCATGTCAGTATTGTCAGGGTCCAATAAATCCAAATTAATGACCAATTGAGTGATGTAGGACCTAATATTAATAGTTAGGATTTTTTCTTTAACACAGATTGAAATTGTGTCAGAAACCAAAAACCCAAATTAACAAGAATTTGTCTATCCATACAACACAAAAAATAAAAATAAGCCTTAGAAAGTGTACCCATAGAATCCTGACGCCCTCAAAAATTATTCTCTAAAACTCAATGTATGATTTTGAAAACATGATTTTTTTAAATATGAACTCTTAAATGCACTGGCATTATATGGATGAGACCATTGAGTCCACAATTCAAATGCATGAAAATCACTATGATAATCACAGTGAGAACTTACAAATGGTTCATTTTTAACATCATCAGCTAATATAAAACCCATGGTCACATTAAATTTAGTAACATATAATGCAATTCCTTACCCATAAGTTTAAATTCCACAATTCCTTCAGTAAACAAGTCGAATTCTTCATAAGAATTAAATTGAAATGTTCTATAAAATTCTCTTATTAATTCATCATATGTAAGGCAGTCAATTTTAACAAACACATTACAACAAATTTGTCCAAACAGTTGCTCAAAAGAATCACGAACTTGTAAAGCTTCAAGAGTATCGGTAAGAACATATTTACAGGGATAGATTTTGCGTTGGCTTAGTTGAAATCTTTGGTTGTCTTCTGGCAATTAAAAAGAAGTGAAAGCTCCACTTCTTGAATTCCATTGGCTTCTATTCTTGACTTGTTTGAGTGCGATTCCTCGTTGAAGGGCCTGGTGTTGGTTCGGACATTGGAGGGATTGATGGAGTTGGTTCTGCAGCTGTGGTGTTTGATGGAGGTTGGGTGTTTACAAATAACGTGATTGGTGAAGCTAACCTGCGTGAATCACTCTTCTTGCATGGCATGGTTCTAATCGTTATGAAATTGCAGTCCTGAAACAAGAAAATGAAAACACAAAACTAACAAAATTTTTGACTGGAAAATGGGTGGGTTACGATGAGAAGGAGGGTAAAAGGTTGGCTTTTTCGTTAGAAAGATGTGGGTGTTTACTAATTCAGTCGTGGGTGTGTGAAATTGTGAGTGAGTGAAGGTAAGAGCAAGAGATAAATGAAAGTGGGAAGGTAAAAATGTGATCGGCGGTAAAATGACAGTGGGCGGCGAGAAAGGAAATTTTTTAAAAAAATTAGAATTGAAAATATTAACAAATGAAAATACTAAAGGGAAAGAAATAAAATTGACAACTGAAACAAAACAAATCAAACAAATTTTAAATAATTGATAAATACTGAAAATTAAAAATAAAATTGAACATGAAAATTTGGGTCGCCCCCAAATGCGCTTCTTTTAAGTCGTTAACTGGACGTGTTCACGGACTTACCTGATCAAAGATAGATTACCAGCTCTATCTCTTCCACATTCTCGACTGAAGAGTTCTCATAGTATGGTTTCAAACAATGTCTGTTAACCTTAAACACCTTAGAAGTGTCTAAACTTTGAATTTCTACCGTACCATAAGAAAATACATTGGTGACAATAAATGGTCCTCGCTAGCGAGATCATAATTTTCCTGGAAATAACTTAAGCTTTGAATGATAAAGAATAACTTTTTGTCCTACTGAAAATTACTTCCTAAAGATCTTTTATCATGAAAAGCTTTAGTTTGTTCCTTATAAATTTTAGTAATTTCATAAGCTTCATTACCGATCTCTTCTAACTCTAACAATTGCAACTTCCCATTATTACTAGCCTCTACCAAATCCATGTTTAGCTGCTTCACAGCCCAGTAAGTTCTATGTTCTATTTCCGTAGGTAAATAACAAGGTTTACCAAAAACTAACCTATACGACGACATGCCTATTAGTATTTTGTAAGCAGTCCGATATACCCACAAGGCATCATCCAATCGTAAGCTCCAAGCTTTTCTGTTCAGATTCACCACTTTTTCCAAAATTGATTTTATCCCCTGGTTGGAGACTTCAGCTTGCCCACTCGTTTGCGGATGGTAAACAGTTGAAATACGATGTGAGACACCATGTTTCTTCATCAACGTTCTAATAATTTTATTGCAAAAATGAGTTCCTCTGTCGCTAATCATAGCTCGAGGTATTCCATACCTAACAAAAATGTTAGATTTGACAAATTTAACTATAACCTTAGCATCATCTGTATGAGTAGCTTTCGTTTCTATCTACTTTGACACATAATCCACGGCTAGAATGATATAAGTCTTACCAAAAGATGAAGGAAAAGGAACCATAAAGTCAATTCCCCATATATCAAAAATTTCACATACTAGGATATTTATAAGTAGCATTTGATCTCTTCATCCCAGACTACCTGTTCTTTAGCAACGATCACAAGACTTATAAAACATGTAAGAATCATTAAATAGCTTAGGCCAAAATAGTCCACATTCAAGAATTTTACGAGCTACTCTTTTAGGGCCAAAGTGTCCCTCACACAAAGATAAATGGCAAAATTTTAATATGGAAGGAATTTCATCATTTACAACACACCTTCTAATAATCTAATTAGCACAAATTTTCCAAAAATGAGGTTCATCCTATATGTAATATTTAGCCTCTCTTTTAATTTTATCCTTTTCAGCTCTAGGTATATCACTAGGTAAGGACTTAGTCACCAAAAATTTTACTATGTCAGCATACCATGGAATTACCTGTTAGATTATAAAGAGACTTTCATATGGAAATTCATCTTGGAGAACATCAGATGTATTAGTTGGAGTGATCCGACTGAAATGATCGGCCACCAAATTTTCAGCTCCCTTCTTATTGCATATTTCCATCTCAAATTCTTGTAAGAGTAAGATCCATCGAATCAACCTTGGTTTTGCTTCTTTCTTAGTCACCAAATATTTCAGAGCTGTATGGTATAAATAAATGATCACCTATGTATCCCATAGGTAAGATCGAAATTTTTCCAACCCAAAAACTACAGCCAAAAATTCGTTCTCCGTCGTGGAATAATTCTTCTGAGCATCGTTAAATGTCATGGAGGCATAGTAAATGACATGAGATACTTTGTCCACTTTTTGGCCTAAAACTACTCCAACTGCATAATCTGAGGCATTATACATTAGTTCGAAGGGAATGTCCCATTTCGGTGGTTGAATAATTGGAGTTATAGTGAGTCGTTCCTTTAGTTCATCAAATATAATCTTGCATGGCTCATCAAAATCAAATTTCACCTCTTTTTAGAAATCTTCAAAAAATCTTTGACAAATCGTCGATAGAATCTTGCATGATCAAGAAAAGAATGAACTTCTCACACAGTCACAGGGTAAGGTAAAGATCTAATAACATCTATCTTAGCCTTATCAACCTCAATTCCCTTATATGAGACTGTATGATTCAAAATTATGCCTTGATCAACCGTAAAATGACACTTTTCATAATTTAAAACCAAATTAGTTTAAATGCATGTTTCAAAAGATTCTTCATAAATCGTAAAATTATCCATGAAAACTTCCATACAATTTTTCACAAGATTAGAGAAAATACTTACCATATACCTTTGAAATATCGCTGGTGTATTACACAACCCAAATGGCATTCTTCGGTAGGTAAAGGTGCCAAATAGACATGTGATGATTGTTTTCTCTTGGTCTTTTGATGCAACCAAAATCTGGTGATATCCTAAATAACCATCTAAACAACAATAGTTAGATTTACCTACAAGTCTTTTAAGCATTTGATCAATAAACGGAAGCAGAAAATGATCTTTTCTAGTAACCAAATTTAGCTTCGTATAATCTATGCAAACTCTCTAGCCGTTTTGAATATGAGTGGGTATCAACTCACCATCACTATTTTCTATTATAGTTACCTAGTTTTCTATGGAACTACCTAGACCAGACTTACCCAATTGCTATCTGAAATGGGATAAATAATTCCATTATCAAGAAGCTTCAAAATTTCCTTTTTCATTACTTCCATCATGGGTGGATTCAAACGATGTTGAGATTGCCTTACCTCCTTGGCTTCATCTTCCATTAATATATGGTGCATACAAATGGTGGGGCTAATGTCTTTTAAATCAGCCACTGTCCATCCGAAGACTTCCTTGTGTTGTTTTAACACCTGAATCAATTGATTTTCCTGCAAAAGAGTGAGTTTATTTGAGATTATAACAGGTAACGTATCTTGCTCACCCAAAAATATGTATTTTAGATGGTTAGGCAAACTCTTCAACTCTAATAGAGGAGGTTGAATCAATGAAGGTAGTAGCTTGGAGCTATTTCGGACAGCTCCATAAAAGGAAATTGCTTCACCAGTTGCGTAGTTTTCTCCAAATGACAAAACATAACTTCAAGTTCCTAGTTGGTCACTAGCGCTTCTGCAATTGATTGCCGCTGCAACGTATCTCCCATCTTCAAAATTGTCTCAAGTTCATCTCTTCCATTTAATGATGGATTTTCCTACGCTCAAGTGTCAACAAAATTCACGAAAATAACAAGTTGTTCATCATCCGGAAATTCATTGCATTGTATATATTGAATTTAATTAATTCACCATCAAATTATGTAGTCAATGATCTATCACTAACATCATTTTTGTTCTAGTGGTTTTCAAGAACGACCTTCTAAATAAAATTAGAGTTGAAGAAGAAACATCATCACTCCCCATCTGTAAAATATAGAAATCAACTGGAAAAAGCATTTCACCTACTTGAACTAAGATATCCTCAAACACACCCTTTGGATAAGCATTTGAATGGTTCGTTAATTGAATCACCATATTAATTTCTTTGAGGGCCTCACGTTTAAGGACTTGTAAACATCATAAGGCATGACATTTATTGATGCACCCAAATTTAACATAGCTTTTTCAATTCTCAAATCACCAATTTTATAGGGAATAGTGAACATACCTGGGTCTTGATATTTAGGTGGTAGCTTTTTCTTTTACAGTATGGCTGAAACATTCTCTCCTAATTGCACTTTCTCATTAAATTTCAATTATCATTTTGAAGTACAGAGTTCCTTAAGAAATTAGTCATAACGAGGGATTTGTTTAATGACATCAAGTAAAGGAATATTTGCCTATACTTTGCTAAAAGTCTCCCATATCTCTTTCTTTTGCTCCTTCTTCCTTGCCTTGGTGAATCGATTAGGAAAAGCGGGTTGTACAACAAAATTCTGCAAACCTGAATGTGTCTTTTTTGGCTGATTAGGTGCTTCCTTTATTGCTTCTTCTTCGATTTCCCTCTTGGAGATTTTTGGAGATGGTTCCTTCAATTCCTTACCACTCTGCAACATGACAGCTTTGGCACTTTGTTTGGGATTAATTTCTGTTTGAGTTGGAAATTTTCCAGAACTTTGTGCCTCCAACCGATTCATTTGGCTCAACTGATTTTCAAGTTTTTGAATACTAGCCTGAGTATCTTGCCAAAATGTCATGGTGTTAGTGGCCAAAGATTTAACTATATCTTCCAAAGAAGACTTACCTTCAGAATTAGGTGCCATTTGTTGATGTTGTCTAGGAACATATGGTTGCCTATATTACTAGAAATTTGTAGTAGCTTATTGCCTTTGAGATTTCCCATAATGCAAATTTGGATGGTCATACCAACCCAGATTATAGGTATTGGAGAATGGTTCATATTTCCTTTGATTTTGCCCAACAAATCCCCCCATAGCATTGATTTGTTTTGCACTTTCTTCTTGCAAAACTGGACATGCGTCAATAGTGTGTCTCAACATTGAACATATTCCATATGCCCTTGCTTCTTCTTTCTTTGTAGCCGCAATTTGCTGCACCAAAGATGTAAGATCATCTAATCTCTTCCCTAATGCTGTCACATTCACCTCATTTACTTGTTTTGAACTATGGCCAGAACATATACCAAATTATTGTGCATTGGAAGCCATATTCGCTATCAAATCTCTTGCAGATGTTAGTGTTTTGTAAACCAAAGCTCCACCACTTGCATCATCGATCATACTCTTATCTATAAGCAAAAAACCTTCATAGAAGTATAGAATCAACAATTGATCATTTATTTGGTGATGGGGACAACTAGCACAAAGCTTCTTAAATCTTTCCCAATATTCATCTAGTATCTCCCCCATGTGTTATCGAATGCCACAAATTAATATTGGCAGCTCTTGATGCTGGAAAATATTTTTCAAAGAAGAGTCTCTTCATTTCAGCCCATGTTTGCACATTTTCACCAGTTGAATAATACAACAAATCTTGAGCATCATCTTTAAGATAAAATGGGAAGGCTCTTAGTTTGATTTGCTCCTCAGTCACATTCATAGGCTTCATACCCATACAAACCACATCAAATTCCTTCAAATGTGTATAAGGATCCTCTCCTCGTAGACCTGAAAAAATGGGTAATAAATGAATCAGCCCTGACTTCATGTCAAAGGTATTGTTATCCCCCAAATTCGAAAAATTGATGCAATGGGGCTGTTGAGCATCAGTAGGAGCAGCTAGTTCATGAAGAATGTGATTTGTAGCCATCTTTTCCATCTTCTGCACTTGTTGTCTCTGTTTTGTTTGCTTCCGTAACCTCTTGGCTGTCTTTTCTATCTCTGAATCAAATAATAATTGATTTGTCTTATCTACTCGTGTAACATACATATATCGTCAAGAAATTCCTAACAACGGCGCCAAATTTTGGTAATGTTGTCGCCTGCAACCAAATTAATACCAACTTTAATAATGAATATATAATTAGTGAAGAGTTGAGATCGTTCCCACGAGGAATCTATTGGTAAATGTTTCACAAGTTAAAAACTAAAACAAATTGGGGGAGTTAAATTAACGTGATTTTAAGAAATTAAAAAAAATGACAAAAATTGGAAATAACTGAAAATAATCAGATATGGAAAATTGATGAACAAACCTTGGTTTCGGGTCACCTATGTTATCAAACTAATATGGATCATCGATATAAAATTAAGTCCATTAACAAATAATCATTGAGTGATGTTCTCTCTTAAGTTTAAATGAATAGAAACATGTATTCTAAATACTCTTATTAGTCAACAACTTAGATACGATCTTAAGTTTGATTGATTAATAGCTTTAAGAACTAAGAGAACCAGTGAGCAAGAAAATACACATACGATATGTATTTAATCTAGATAAGTATCTTTCTTAGAATTTCCAATCCCTAACGTAAAGATGGTAATCCTAATTACCACTTTAGATTAGCAAAACTAAACATCAAATTCTACTAATCTGACTGTAAATTAAATCAATCAATTCCTAGTTGCATACCCTAGAGATTAATCAATTCAATCATAAAAAGCAATACGGAAGATACTTAATATTCATCAATAAAATAAACTTTATTTAGAAAATCTCACACATACTAGATGATAACGTTGTTCCCTTCAACCAAGAAGAAGGATTTAACTACTCATAACATAGGTAAAACCCAACAGAAAAGTAGCAGAACACATAGACTCCATATCTGCACTTTTCCAGAAAATACGAAAACTCTAGCCCAAAACCAGAAAAACAACTACAGAAAAATGTAAAAGATGATGTATCTAGAAGTGTCTTCTCTTCTCTCTTATCGTTATCTTATTAGATACACCTCTCCTCCAAATTAGGTAGCAGATCCCCCACCTAAAGACAACAACTTGATTCCCAAAATAATTAAAATCCTAGGTGTATCGAATCTGTTTTCAAATCAGATTCTACAGATAAGCTTTTTCTTTGCACGTGCCCACGCTTAGTCAATTACTTTTCTACCAATTGGAAACTCAAATTGCCTTTACTTTTCTTACTTCTTTTGTATTCAAGTTCTTCTCCCATATGTTGAAAATCATCTGAGAATAATTAAGAAACAAGTTCATTAATTTTAAATAAAAATTTCAACATATTAAAGAGAATTATATCCAAAATTAGCACAAAAATAACAACTTATCAAGTCACGTTCCTTGCCAAATGAGATTGGCATGGCCCATTTAGTGGAAGAAAGAAATGGCTTGCAAAAAAAGGGAGTAAAGTTTTTATGACCTCCTACAACTGGAATTCTGACTAAAACAGGTGTCAACAACCCAGTTGGAATCTTAGGACCACCACCCACCTTTAAATCACTCCTTGTAACTGTAATAATCCTACTTCTTTTAAGAGGATTACAAGTCAAGAAGCCTATGAGAGACAGGAGAAGGGGCTTTGCTATTATTGTGATGAACGATTCACAAACCAGTCATAGGTGTCGACGCTGTCAACTCTTTATGATAGAAGATATAAAAGAAGAGGTAGACACACCAATTGAAGCTCAGAATTATCATTAAGAGAAAGATGAGTTACTTGAAATTTCATTCCATGCTATTGAAGGAATAGAGCATCCTCAAACTATACGCCTTGAAGGCAAGATGAAAAGCAAGGATGTTACGATTCTAGTAAAAAGTGGTAGCACTCATAATTTTGTGAACCAGGCCTTAATGAAACAATGTGGATTGGATGTAACTCATGACCACCCCTTTTAGGTTATGATTGCAAACAGAGAAAAGATTGATTGCATGGGAAAATGCATAGCACTATCACTCAACATACAGGGGTACCACACTCGAGCCGATTTCTATATTCTACCAGTGGTAACGTGTTCTCTTGTCCTAGGGGTACAATGGTTTGCTACTTTAGGACCAGTCAAGATGGATTACTAGAAACTTATCATGACTTTTCACAAAGAAGGCAAGACTTATATGTTTCAAGGGATCAAACAAATGGGATTGCATGTGTTAAGAGCTAAAGATTGTTACAACACTCATAGTCCAAGTTTTTATTTTGTAGTTAATGTCTACAAAAGAAACAATGGAAGCCAAGCAATATCCACCTGACATTATTCATATCTTATAAGGGTACCAACAAATATTTGAAGCATCCGCTCAGCTGCCTCTAATTCATAATCACAACCATCACATTCCACTACAACCTAATGATAAACCAATTAATGTCAAACCATATAGATACCCATACTATTAAAAATTAGAAATTGAGAGAATGGTTCGTGAATTGTTGCAATCATATCTCATCCGTATAAGTCATAGTTCATTCTCATCTCCAATTTTATTGGTTAAAAAGGCAGATGGAAGTTGGAGATCCTGTGTGGATTACTGAGTATTGAATGAAATCAACGTAAAAGATAAGTACCATATTCCTTTGATTGATGAATTACTTGACAAACTTTATGATTCTAGGTTCTATTCAAAATTAGATTTACGGTCTGGGTATCATCAAATTCGAGTCCGAGAATGTGACATTCTAAAGACAACATTTCAAACTCATAAAGGACATTACGAATTTGTGGTTATGCCATTTGGGCTAACCAATACACCAACTACTTTCCAAAGCCTAATGAATGATATTTTAAGACCATATCTTCGTAAGTTCATCTTAGTTTTTTTTATGACATACTAGTATATAGCAAGGCTTGGTAAGACCATCTCTTCCACTTGCGAACTGTCTTACAACTCTTAAAGGACCGCCAATTATTTGGTAAAGACTCAAAATACTACTTTGGAGTATAACAAGTGAACTATCTAGGACACATTATGACTGAAAATGGAGTTGCGGTAGATCATTATAAAATTCAAGTGATCAAGGACTGGCCTGTGCCAACTACTACCAAAGGGGTCTACAGATTTTTGGGAATGTTTGGGTACTACAGGAAGTTCAAAAGTGAATTTGGAGGAATCGTTGCACCTTTAACCCAACTTCTAACCAAAGGTAGCTTTTCTTGTACAAAGGAAGCAGAGTTAGCTTTCAATAAGCTAAGGAGGTGTTGTCTTCCCCATCTATTCTTTGCCTTCCTGATTTTTCTCAACCATTTTTTGTGGAAAGTGACACTAGTGGATCAAGAATTGGTGCTATTATATCTTAATAAGGCCAGCCAATTACTTTTTTCAGTGAAGCATTAAAAGCGTTAACTCTCACCTTATCCACATAAGAAAAAGAAATGTTGGCTAGCTATTGTCAAAGTCGTCCGAAAATGGCGGTCATACCTCTTAGGACAAACTTTCATGGTCAAAATTGATCAAAGGAGCTTGAAACTCCTTTTAGAACAGTGAATTGCTATACCTGCTCAAGCTCGTTGGCTTCCAAAACTCTTAGGTTTTGACTATACGATAGAGTATAAGTGAGGACAAGAGAATGAGGGACTGATGCTCTATCCCGTAGATTTGAAATCAATATGCTGGCATTCTCTTTACCATTTGCTGATTAGTGGGGAGTACTTCAAATCGAAGTACAACAAGATCCATTCTATACTGCCTTGCTTAAAAAATGTTCAAATAGCCCAACCATGTCTCTTTGCAAAGCGATGGGGTCTGGTTCTTCAAAGGGAGAGATTATTTGAGTCCTAACAGCTCACTACTACCATCTATTTTCACTGAGAGTCACTCTTCTTCCATAGGGTCTTATTTCTGATAGCAGAAGACTCTCGCTAGAGTTCAACAAAATTTTTGGTGGCCTAGAATGCATAACTCTATCAAGAAATTTTTTCTTTATTGTGATACATGTTAGCGCTACAAAAGTGATATCTTGAGTCTAGCAGGGTTGCTTTAACCCTCCCAATTCTAACTAGATCATAGGCAGAAGTGTCCATTGACTTCATAGAGGGTCCTCCACTTTTGTAGGGACATTCTGTGATCATGGTTATAGTTAACTGACTTACTAAGTATAGCCATTTCGTTCCTTTAAGGTATCTATTCACGGAAGCCAAAGTAAGCCAATGCTTTCATCTCCAATGTTGTTACACTACAAGAAAATATTGAGTTAGCGACAGCAATTACCGACGAAAAAGATAAATATTCCGTCGGTATTAAAAATTACCGACGGAATTTACCGACAAACAAGAACGTCGTAAATTCAGCCGTAGCTAATATTACCGACGGTAAAGAAATTTACCAACGGAAAATTTCTTTACCGTCGGTAATATTAGGTACGGCCGTCGGTAATTTCAACGAAAAAGTTGCCGACCGTCACACTTTTTCCGTCCGTAAGTTACCGACGAGCTATAATTTTCCAACGCTAAATATACCGACGGTAAGTTCCTAAACTGTATATAAATTTAGCATTGGAATGTTCTATGTCCGTCGGTAAATTTACCGACGGTATGGTTGTTTCCGTCGGTGTTGTTTTTTCTATTACCAACGTAAATTTTGGATTTTTCCGTCGGTAAATTATTTGGTTTAATTTTTTTAAAATATATATTTTCATTATATTTAAATTATAACCGTCATAAAATTTTAATAATTAAATATTTGTAACATATATTTAATTTGATAGAAATAATTAAATAGAAATTTTGATTAATGATTAAAATTTAAAATATTAATTGATAATAAAAACATTACATTATAAATAATAATATTTGTAATACAAACAAAATGACCAACACTACACTACTGATCTGGAGCTGGTGGATCGTCTGGTTGGTGCGGTGACCTGCTACCCTTGCCCTTCAATTCATCCATCTCCCGGCGGAACTGAGCGTACAGGTCCAACGACTGCTGTTGTGCTGCTATCGTCTGTTGCATCTGCTGCATCTGTTCCAACAATGTCTACACTGTGATCTCAAGTTGCTCCACTTTATTGTTGTTGGGCCGCCTAGCAGATGCTGCTGTACTAGATGTGGAGGATTGCGAATAACAAGTATTCGCAAATTATCCGAGTCCGAATATCCTCCCACAACGATCCCTACCACCAACTGCTTCCAAGTAAGTGTCAGCCTCATCAACATTCTCGGATTGCTGAGACCGCCGCTCAATAGTTTGTTGTATTTGGTCCTATCAGAAAGCAATGTTTATATATTAGTAAGTGATAATTATGA
>JANQAP020000287.1:2863665-2883974 GCA_026874005.2 Erythroxylum coriaceum
TGATAAATAGCTTATAAAAAGCTATTGTAAGGGAGGAATAGAGCGATATGACTAGAATTATTTCAACCCAGTCTCTCGATTCTTCTTCTTCTTCTATTTCTTCTATGAAAATTATTTTTATCACTTTAACAATTCTTGCTCAGGATTAGAGATTGTGTTCTTCGACTTGGAAACAATAGTTCCTAACAAGACGGCACAGAGGTTCTGGGTATTGGAGTTCGGTGCAATCATAATTTGTCCAAGAAAAGAAATACCTTCTATGGATAACTCGAAACGAGCAGAATCCGAACGGAATGATTCAACCACCCTTAATCAGGAGGGGCATTTGGCCAAGAAACTTCGCATACGCACTAGGGAGGAAGACCCCCCCATACCCACAATGTCTTATAGTGCAGCGGTACTAAGCACACCAACGGGGGTCCTCTCTAACGACGTCCCTGATTGGCCAGACGAAGCACCCATTGAAACAGAGGAAGGAGATATCACTATCACAACAGGAAACAATGGCGAAAGAATTAAGCTGTCGCCCACATTCAAATCCAGACTAGATAAGAAATGCGAACATGTTGTAGTCATCAAGCTTCTGGGGAGGAAGATTGGGTACCGAGTAATTAGCGAGCGTCTGAAGAACATGTGGAAGCCAAGCGGCCCGATGAATGTCATCGATCTGGATAATGACTATTTTCTGGTAAACTTCATAGAGGAGGTCGACTTCTTCCACGCTCTCACCAAGGGACCCTGGATAATTTTCAGATACGCTTTATCAGTTCAACGGTGGCTTCCGACCTTCCGTCTGTCGCAAGGCACCGCCTCCAGAACCATGGTCTGGATCAGATTTCCTGACCTACCGATTGCGCGATACCACCCTAAGATTCTCTCGGCATTGGGCAACTTGGTTGGGCACACCATCGAAATTGATGACAATACCAGTTACGCTTCCAGGGGCAAATACACCCTAGTTGCTGTCGATTTAGATCTAAGCAAACCGCTGAGATCGAGTGTAGAGCTAGAAGGCGAAAGCTTGGTAGTCGAGTACGAGGGCATCCTGCCAATATGTAGTCGGTGTGGTGTCGTTGGCCACGTTGTCGGCCTCTGTCCGAATGGGCGTTCTCTGCTGCCAGCTCCGTTTCAGGCGACCACCACCAGAGTGGCAAGCGACCAGTCGGGGGTGGAGGAACCGGTCGAGGCGACAGCAAATGGAGGAGCGACCGCACCAAGCAACGGTCAGGGTCCTTAGGTCCAAGTCCCCAGGAGACCATCACTTCCCGCCCAGAAACGTACTCCCCACACAGACACCCAGCTTTCCCTTGCAGATCTACGCGTAGGCAGCTGTAGATTTGCGCCTCTATCAACGCCAGAACGGTCACCTGCAGGGGCCTCGACCTCAGCACACTCCCCATCTATTTCCTTCCATTTCGGGACATAAACACAAACTAAAAAGTATTTACATGGGCAGGTCGTAGCTCCCATCGCCAATGGACTGGACTCACGTCCGGTGGGCCTCAAATCGACTTCTCGGGCCAGAAACAAAGGAAAACTGATGGCCCAGCCATCAGGTGGCCCCAATCCAAATTTGGGGCCACAAATGTCTACCAACCCAGACTCAATTTCGCGAGCCCAACTACAACCAACCTCCTCGGAGCAACACCTAGCCATAGTCCTTCACTCGAACTATGAGCTTCTGAGCTCACGGTCCGATTTAAGGGAGGCAAGGCCAAGTGCCCAGCACATGGAAGGTGTGGAAAGTGGGGAGACTACCACTTGTATGACCGGGGAGGTAGAAATCGTACAATCTCCTGAACCCCCCGACAAAACGACCGGGGAGGTAAATATAGAGGAGGTTCAGTCGGTAACCGAAATAGTGGAAGTGGTTATGCTATCGAGTCCAGATGACTGCAGGCGCGAGGCATCCCTGGGAATACCCGATTCCCCCTGGACCTGACTGGCTGGTGTTAGGACAAAATCCTTATTATGTCAATCCTCATCTGGAATTGTCAAGGCACGAGAGGCGCACGTTTTCGGACCATCTTCCGACAACATCTCTCCTATTACAAGCCAGGGATCTTAGTGTTAGTTGAAACCCGAATAAGTAGTAGGCAAGCCCTTGACGTTATTAAGACACTAGGTTTTGACTATTCGTTTAGGGTGGAAGCTGTTGGTTTTGCAAGTGAAATCTGGCTTCTATAGAAGACCGATTTTGATGTTACGGTGATGTTAGCGCATAGGTAGTTTATCCACACAACGATAACCCACGAGTCATCTTCCTTTGCTTTTACTGCTATCTATGCTAGCCCGCATCCGTCGTAGCAACATTCCCTCTGGTTTTAGTTGAGTCGGATTGGACGAACCACGGAACAACCCTGGATATTGGGGGGGGGGGGATTTTAACACAAAACTGGAAAACGCGGACAAAAGGGGCAGCTCCCACACAGCTCCTGTGATTAACCAATATTTCAGGAACTGGGTCCACGACTGTGGCCTTCATGATCTCGGGTATGTAGGGTCGAAATTTACTTGGCGCAGAGGCCAGATTCAGGCTCGTCTAGACCGGATTATGGTTTCGTCGTCATGGCTCCTGAAGTACCCGCACGCTGCAAACTATCTTCTCCCATATCTCGGCTCTGACCATCGGCCATTATTTCTTCTCCTTGACCCTCCGCAGCCGAGAGAACCTCGGATTCCCAAGTTTTTGTTTCAGGCGGCCTGGTTAGCTCATGCCGATTTCGAAAAAGTGGTCTCTGAGTTTTGGCGTCCAGCAGGCGAGTCGTTTAGTCACTCCTTATCAGAATTTTCCAACCACCTCACGCGATGGATTAAGGAAGTATTCAGCCACATTTTCCACAGAAAACAGAGATTACAAGCCCGGTTGGCGGGCATTAAGCGGGCTTTGTCCCAAGAGGAGTCCAAATCTCTCCTAGCTTTGGAGGACAAGCTTAGTGCAGACCTAGTGCAGGTGATGTGTGAGGAGGAGCTCTATTGGCATCAGCAAGCCCAGTGTGCCTGGTTAGCTCAAGGGGACCGCAACACCAATTACTACCATACGGTGACCGCTGCGAAACGGAAGAAAAGATGGTTTGGACGCTTATTGGATAAAAATGGCACAGTGATTTCCGATTCGGGGCCGTTGCGAGACATGGTGCGTTAATACTTTGAAGCTTTGTATACCAATACGGAGCATAACTGTCAGCAGTTAACCTTTACAAGAGCCTTTCCTTTGCTTCCCCCGGACCATATCACGACGCTTGCTAGCCCCATCCACGCGGAGGAAATCAAGATGGCAGTTTTTGGAATGAACCCGAATAAAGCTCCAGGGATTGATGGATTTCCCGCTTCTTTTTATCAAACTCAATGAGCGACCGTCGGGCCAACAGTGGTGACCTTTATCCAACAAATTTTTCGACACGAGCGATGGGAAGAGGAACTGAATCGTACGATCTTGGTTTTAATTCCGAAAGTCACATCCCCGCAATATGTTACCCAGTTTCGTCCTATTAGCCTCTGTTCGATGCTGTATAAGATCATCTCTAAAGTTATTCTGAATAGAGTGAAGAACTCCCTTGATCATTTAGTAGCCCATACCCAAGGCAACTTCATCCCTGGTAGGCACATAACGAACAATATCATCATAGCACAAGAGGTCATACATTCTCTTAAAATGAAGTTGGGTAAGACTGGTTATTTTGCCCTCAAGGTGGACCTGGAAAAAGCCTACGACCAGCTCAGCTGGGATTTTATAGCAGACACACTTCGGGAGATAGGTCTACCGTCGGGGTTCGCGAGTATCATCATGAAATGCGTGACTACAGTATCCATGCAAGTTGCTTAGAACAATCAATTGTCGGACGCATTCACCCCTACGCGGGTATTCGACAAGGAGCCTCCTCTCGCCTTATCTTTTTGTTCTTTGTCTAGAAAGGCTAGGCCACCTTATTACGCACAACGTGCGTTCAGGACAGTGGAAGCCGATCAAGCTGAGTCAAAGGGGGCCTCCCCTTTCGCACCTTTTCTTCACTGACGACCTTGTGATGTTTAGCATAGCAACTGACAACCAGATTCAGGTGGTCTCCTGTATTTTAGGCCGGTTTTGCCAGGCATCCGGTCTAAAAGTGAGCACTGCCAAGACCCGAATTTGTTTCTCCAAGAATGTTTCCAGGGTGACCGTGTGCAGGCTCAGTCAGGCCCTCCAAATTCAAAGCACACCTAACCTGGGTAAATATCTAGGAGTTCCGTTAATTCCCGAGCGCACCACGAGGACAATGTATCAACACATACTCGACAATGCGCAGCAAAAGCTAGCCGGCTGGAGAGCGAAGTCCCTTTCCTTAGCGGGACGGGTGACTCTAACGCAATCAGTACTCTCAGCTCTTCCTACATATACCATGCAAACAGCGAGACTCCCCAGACATTTCTGCGAGGATATGGAAAAATTAATTCGGGATTTTCTTTGGAACTCCAAGGATGATAACCGTAAGCCACACCTTGTCAATTGGGAGACCGTTTGTCACCCGAGAAGGGTAGGGGGATTAGGGATCAAGCGTATCCGATCCACCAATGATGCTCTGCTTGCCAAGCTGGGTTGGGGTTTACTTACCAAACCGACATCATTATGGGTATAGATTTTGCGGACGAAATATAGATTTGACGACCATCACCTCCCTCTTTCTCTGAATAGGTCCCGAGCCTCCGTCATCTGAAGAGGGTCGCCGCTACCTGGCACATTGTCCGACAAGGGCTCAAATGGAAAACTGGAAGCGACCGCCGAATCCTTTTCTGGTTAGACTCTTGGCTAGGGGATTGGGGCGCGCTTGTTTTGGTAACCACAACCCCCATCCCGGCACCATTACTATATGCCACCGTCGCTGATTTAGTGGACACGAGCGGTACATGGAAATGACACCTGTTTCAACAACATCTACCTTCTGCGGTTTGTTTGGCGGTCGCGAATTCTCGAACACCTTCTACTACTATGGGAGAGGACAAGCCAGTTTGGGGACTAACTCCTCATGGTGAATTCACAGTGGCTTCAGCCTATGACTTGATTGAAGACCATAGACCCGACACACGAAATCGCCTCTGGTCTATGATATGGAAGTGGCCTGGCCCACAGAGGATCCAATCTTTCTTGTGGCTTCTCACGTAGAGAAAGTTGCTGGCTAATCAACAACGCGTCATTTCACTGAGGACGCTAGTTGCAGTTTCTGTGGCCACATCGAGACTATTCTGCATGCCCTTAGAGATTGCCCGCGGGTAAAAACCTTTTGGCTGCAATTTCCACCCGAAGTGTTAGACACTATTTTCTTCACCCAGGACGAGAAAACGTGGTGGACATACAATATTGCCAGGCAACTAAAATTCCAGAGGAAGGAATGGTCTACAATCTTTGGATTTGCGTGCTGGCATATCTGGCAATGGCGGACCAAGAGTATTTTCGAGGACGGGTTTGTTTGGCCGACTTGTGGATCTAGAATAGTCCTGGACTACGTAAATTGGATAGTTCTGAGCCACGAGATAACTGGGTGGGTGATAAACTCCCAAGGGCTATTTATGGGTACGCCCATTAGCTGGACTTCACCCCTCTCGGGATGGGTTAAAGTTAATACCGATGGAGCTGTGAATATCAACTCACACCTCACCACGGCAGGCGGTTTAATCCGGGACTGCCATGGAATCTGGTGTGGAGGCTTCATGCTGAACATTGGCGCATGCTTACCCCTTACTGCAGAACTCTGGGGGGTCCATTCGGGGCTGTCTTTAGCTTGGGATCTCGGATTTCGTCGGGTGGTTGTCGAAGTAGATTCTATGCAGGTACTAAACATACTGTCTTCACCGCCAATAATGTTGATTGAGGGTTTTTTTTTTTTGTGAAGGATATTAGGGCATTACAACGTCGAGAATGGGATATCCAATTTTGTCACGTTCATCGAGAAGGCAATCAAAGTGCTACAGTCTGGCCAAGTTGGCATTCTATTCCCGGCCAGGACTCTCTATTTTCTAGGAGCCTCCACCTGTCACCAGAGAGCACGTTTGACACGACCAGATGAGTGCTGTGTATCGCAGATTACTGCGTTTAGGCTAGCTTAGTTATGCCTCCCTTGTAATCAAAAAAAAAAGAAAAGAAAACTGGTGGAGCGTGAAAGTTACAGTACGCTCATAAGAGCCTGGACCTTTGTCTCGTCGTTGTACTTTGTGTTGATGTGATGAGATAACGCGAGCTACTGTCGGTTCCCCAGTGTTTGAGGATGTTGCTGACAGGGTTTTTTAGCATTCTGAAATCTGAATGACTGAATATAGGCAGGACATAATATCAAAAGATTCGATTGTGTTAGTATCAGAGAGGCATTTGCAGAGATTGGCAGGCCTCCAACAGTTCTTGGATTGATCGATTTTTCAGCCGTCATGTCCCAGAAGTTTGTCAGCTACGATTCATATGGCAAAAGCATTTTAAAAAAATAATAAAATCTTAAATTGAAATGGAATTGTTTGTATTATGTTAAATTTTTGAAAAAGGTTAAATTTTGATTTGAATATTTAGAAACTATATAGTTTAAATTAAACTTTAACGAAAATTCAAAATTTTAAGATTCAATTTGATCATTTTACTTAATTAAAAATAATGATTTTAATTTTCATTTTTTTACCAGTTTGGTCTTTTTACTGAATGGGCTTGCTTTAAGGCTAAATGTCAACTGGTTTTTAGGCTTCTATACTTGAAAAATCGGCCACATGGGAAGCCAGCCGTTTGGAGATGTGCCACAAGGTGGCCTACTCGAGGACGTGAAGTGGAACTGGATTGGTTCAGCTAGGCAATATGTCAACGTTGGTAGATTTGATCTGTCACTTATTTTAAACATATATATATATTTATTATTTTACATATTTTTCTAATAATTTGTATAAGAATATATAATAATTTATAAATTATTATATAAATCATTTCTGAGCGGAGAGCTCGTCGAGTCTGTGACTAGATTCTAGCATGGACAAATTTCATTGGTAAGGGTTTGTATTTGATTGGTAGATCCTGTAGCTCAGAGTGAAGATTGAGTTCACACTTCAGAGGTTTGATAGGAATATCCATTCCCAGCTGACGACAACGAAGATGAAATGGAGTGTTTAGATATAAGTAGTCCAAGAACTTTGTATATCTTTAAAATAGTTTCTTTGCCTTGTCCTTGCTCTCTTTTTTACCACCTAACAGGGTCGGTCCAATCATGCACTCTATCGGAAACTTGTTTTATTCGATTCCACCCTTGGACTCTTGCTCACCGGAATTTCCTTGTTAGTTATTCAGTGCCCGATGTAGATATGTAAATGTAATTATGATTTTACTTATTTTAAACAATATTTTAAAAAGGAACCTTGCGTTCAATTGTAAAATAATTTTAGGGTTCTTTTCTAAAATGTTTAATTATGAGTGAAAAAATAATAAAATTATTATTAAAAGGAGTTAAAATTACCAAATGCCCTGCGTGCTTTTAATTTCTTAAATACTGTTTTGTCCTATGATATTTCTGGAGTTTAGACGAATATTAGTCATAAACTATGTTGGGTATTAAGGGTTATATTTGAGGGTTAGGGTCTATATTACGTAGAAGCATGCAAGTAGCAGCTAGCCAGGTCTCAAATCGGAGTCCTCAAACAGAAGCTGCCAAAGTCTTGTTGCACCTACCAATTTCTGGTTCTTCACTCCCAAACAATGCATTTGTATTTTTTTTTAAATTAAAGTAAAAGGAAATTATAATAGAAACCGACGATCAAATTCAAAAGGGTAAGAAGCTATCTAGTTCATGCATCGCGTAATTGGTCCAAGGGCTACAGTAATACTTTGCATCTGAAATTGGTACAGTGACCCATGCAAAGCTATAAACATCATGTCTGACCCTACCACGTAGTCAACGGCTGAGATTGAAAATGATAGATGCGGCTTTTGGGACATGTGCTTTTGCCTTGACCTCACATTTTTCAATTATGAGCAGGAACCAGGACCAAGTGCCAGACAATATCGTTAGAATGGTACACTTCTTCCCTGTGCATTTTTTAGATGACTGTAATTAATTGGGTTTCATTTTTGGTTTTAAAAAAAAAAGACAAAGACAAGATTTTTGTTCCCTCCAACATGTTTTTAATATTGTAATTATCAATTAATGTGGCTGGCCACTATTTTCGGAATTCATGCTCGTTATAAACTCAAGAAAAATTAGAAAAATTTGGGATTGCGGTGTTTTAACTATTGTTGGACCATAATGGAGAATCTTGATATTTTTAGTGACAGCAATTAACAAAATTTGTTGTATCATATTTAATAATTTAGTAACTCTGCATCAGCAAGGAGGAAATTTCCTAGGATTGAATTAACAAACGAGGAGGAGACCAAAAAATGGGGTACCTTTTTTTCTTTCAAGTTCACTTCTTTCTTAATCTATCTTTTGGTTTTCTTTACAACTATGTTTGTTGTTGTAATGACGATTATTAATTAATTAACGCAATAATGATGGAAAAAGGTTCTTAGGAGCAGCTTAATGGTGAGGAGGGGTACTTTATCATCTGTTTAAGTTATTGCACCTTCTTCATTCACCTAAATGCTCAGTACCTGTTGCCTTTGCACTCAATTGGTAAGGTTCAGCTTATTCAAATTGAAAACACTAATACTCTTTAAGATATTGCTCGTAATCCAAATAAAATTTTAATTTCAAATTCATCATTTGATTTATCACCATCACCACCACGACGATGACGACAAGAATAATAATAGTAATAATAATAATACCAAAAATAGTAATTAATAATTTTGTAAATTTTTTATGAAATAAATTTTCTACATTTGATTTTAAAGGGACAATGAAACTTATTATGGAATGTGTTTAATATGAATTTAAAATTAGTAATTTAAATTGTTTTAAATATCTTAAAAAATAAATAAAACATTAGATATATCTCAATTATTGTTTATATTATATGAAAAGGAATATTCTTATTTGTATTACTGATTTAATTTAATTTTTGACCGACTCTCTTCCAACCTTATAATTATAAAACTATAGCATAATTTTATTAGGTTTCAATGCGCTATCATTGACAAAGCAAAAGCTATTGACTTTTGGAACTTAGCAAAAAGAAGAGAATATGATCGTATTAAATTATATTTATACTTTGTTGTAATCTAATTTGCGAAACACATTACATTTCTTGATGAATTGCACTCTACATGCACCATCGCAAGAAAGATAGGACAAATGTGAAATTCCCTAGACATTACTTGTAAGTTTACAGCGCTTACATATGGTACGGAACAATATAATATATTATGTTAAGGTGCTTACCCCAAGTCCCTTACTACTTAAAAAAAGTAACTTAGATTTACTCAAAATCATCGTATAGTTTGATAATAAATTAAATAAAATCATCACATTTTTTATTTTCAAAAAATATAATTTCCACCCATTATATTAAAGAAAAATCAATGTTCGTAATTTCATTAATAAGAAATTAACACCCAATCTTTCATGTACTTAACAATCCCAAAAAGAATATTCATAACGATTTAACTTAATTCCATAATACACATCAATATATATCTAAATCAATATATATATATATATATATATATACACACACACACACACAATGATAAATAAAAAATCTGGAAAAAGATATAAACGTGAATCAATGAGCGAACAAGAAGCTGGCTGGTCGATCGAAATGAGCTGTCTAAAGCTTTAGAGCACATGGGCCAACTTACGTAAAGTACAGATTCCTAGGAAAAGAGATTGAAGTGAATCAGACGTATAAACTTTCTTACTCAGATGCTCAACTAATGTTTTATATCTTTTTTTTTCTGTAACAAAAAATCACAATTGATATTCTCTAATATATATCAGACGACAGTTTCAAACAAGTATTTAATAAATTATTAAATGCATATATTTTAAAATAATTATTTAACGAGTTAAAAAACTAAAATTAATTAACAATTGAAAACTACTTGACTTAAAAACTTATTGCTTTTTACCATAAATCTGGTGGGGTAGGGATTTATTACGTATATTCAGTGAAGCTGTGTCATTATTGTTTCCGAGGTGCTAGGTTCGTGCTTTGAATAGAATATAAACTCTTCTGGATCATCCAACGCCATCTGAAATTATGAATGCATCCAATAATATCTAAAATTTTAATGTTTATGAAATAATTTTTAATGTTAATTTTTATATTTGTAAAATAATTCTTTAATTTAAATATAATTTAGTAATGAATCTCTTAATTTTTGCAGTATACTTTGTTATCATTATTTTATTCATTTCTCATGTCATTATTTAATTTTGTCTAATAAATTTTTTTATCAAATGAATTTGTTAATGTTAAAAATTAAATTTCAAAAAGATCAGTTACAGTTGGATCTGTACTTTTAATCTTCACTAAATCAGAAAAAGAAGTTTGACTTAATTATAGAGGTAAGGGAGGATAATGCCTCCGAAAATCGATCTCACTCTTTTCAAAGGAACCTTCGGCGTATCTCTCTATATAATTGGTGCTTTTGATTCTAGCAAGCACAAAACATACGGCAACCAGGAAATATACTAATCTCAAGTGGCTTGGATGCTCCCCTTCTCAGCTAACAACTCACACATTTGTTACTTACCTGTACGTTTATAAAGCCTGGATTAACATATCAGGCTCAACTGTTCTTTGATCTTTTATTTACAGTTGACCTGCTCATGTGTTCCCAAGCTAAGTAATTCTCAAATGGACAACATTTCTCTTCCTTGTAGAATATAACGTACCTGGCAGAGAGTATTCTGCAACCCTGGTGTTTTAGACCACCACTTGAAAAGGTTCTCAAGGGAAGGAGAAAAGTAGCATTTCCCATTTCTATTGTTCTTTCCTTATTCCCAGGTCCTATTCTCAGTCCAACCATGGAGGAAACCTTTGTTCCATTTTGTGGAATCAAGAATGACCTTCGAGGAAGATTATTGTGTTATAAACAAGATTGGATAGGTGGACTTAGAGCAGGCTTCAGGTACTAACTGATGATCATATCACATTTTCTCTTTGATTCAGAGGCAAATTTGCCGTTTACATACTTTTGCTTTCTGCTATTTTAGATCTCTTTTAATATTACAGTTGATATATATTTCGACTACGTGCTCTTTTCAGGATTTTGGCTCCCACCACTTACATATTCTTTGCTTCGGCAATTCCAGTCATTTCATTCGGGGAACAACTGGAGAGAAATACTGGTAATAAAATATTCCTTCCTGAAAAGTTTGATGTTACTATGCTCAAAATTTTCCATCTAAATACGTCCCATTGAAATTTAGCAATTAAGAAATCTATCTTCTATTGGCAGATGGAGTTCTCACAGCAGTTCAAACGCTTGCGTCGACAGCTCTATGTGGGATCATCCACTCCATCATTGGAGGTCAACCTTTACTCATACTTGGAGTTGCAGAGCCTACCGTTATCATGTACACTTTTATGTTCAACTTTGCCAAGGAAAGACCTGAACTGGGTCGGAATTTGTTCCTAGCATGGACAGGATGGTAAGAGCTTGGTCTTCATTGTTCGGTGAAAAATGGCTGGCTGGCGTGTTTATGGCAGGTCGTTTAACACAAGGTACCTGGTCAAATGATTTTGCAGGGTGTGCGTTTGGACAGCATTCTTGTTGTTCTTACTTGCTATCTTGGGAGCTTGCTCCATTATCAATAGGTTTACCCGTTTGGCAGGGGAACTGTTTGGTATGCTTATTGCGATGCTCTTCATGCAGCAAGCAATCAAAGTAAGATAATGACTAATGTGTTCTAATTTCCTCGGTAGAAGAGCACTTGTAGTGTCCTCCACTTTGTTTGTTGATCGTGAATGTGTAATATCTTTCTTGCAGGGGCTTGTTGATGAATTTCGCATTCCAAAACGGGAAGATACAAAACTATTGGAATTCGTACCTTCATGGAGGTTTGCTAATGGGATGTTTGCTTTAGTACTGTCCTTTGGTCTCCTGCTCACATCGCTCGGAAGTCGAAAAGCAAGGGCTTGGCGCTATGGGACTGGTATGCTGATCATACAATAAAAAACCTACGATTTCATAACCACTATCGTCGGACTTGTAAATTAGGCGACAATTGATCGCAGGTTGGCTCAGGAGCTTAATAGCAGACTATGGTGTGCCCCTTATGGTTCTAGTGTGGACAGCTATTTCCTACGTACCATCCAGTAGCGTACCAAAAGGCATTCCTCGACGCCTTTTCAGCCCCAATCCCTGGTCACCTGGAGCTTATGAGAACTGGACTGTCATTAAGGTCTGTTTTACTTATAGCATCAGATAGTCTTCAAGAATATCTGATAATTGGAACATTTTCTCTGCACCAACGAAAAGATAATAGTCTAAGACCTTAAATACCATGTGACAGGACATGTTAGATGTCCCAGTCTTCTACATAATTGGAGCGCTCATTCCTGCAACAATGATTGCTGTTCTCTACTATTTTGACCATAGCGTAGCGTCTCAACTTGCTCAACAGAAAGAGTTCAACCTGAGAAAACCTTCTTCTTACCATTATGACTTGCTTCTTTTGGGATTCCTGGTATGTGAACAATTCTTCCTTTCAATTCTCTTTCCCCCAAGTTTTAATAAAAAACAAGTTTATAATGCATCATGTCAGACCTTACTCTGCGGACTTATTGGAATTCCTCCATCAAACGGGGTCATCCCACAATCTCCTATGCATACCAAGAGCTTGGCTACTCTTAAACACCAGGTAACATACCCGAACCGAGCTTGATCCTTATTACAGGTGATTGACAGTAAATTATTTTCTTAAAATCAGCAGCTCTTTCTCTCGTCTAAGAATACAATTTGATTAAACGCAGCTATTACGTAATCGACTAGTTGCAACAGCACGAAAAAGTATTAAAAGTAACGCTAGTTTGGGACGACTGTACGGGAACATGCAAGAAGCCTATCAACAAATGCAGACTCCTCTGATCTACCAACAACCTTCCCAGTCCCAGGTATGATTTTAACAGACAGTAACCCCATCGTCCTTTCTACATGGAATACAACCTCCGATATAATCTCATTGTACTTCTCGAGTAGGGCCTAAAAGAATTCAAAGAATCAACCATCCAAGCAGCTTCATGCACTGGCCATATTGATGCTCCAGTTGATGAGACAGTTTTTGACATCGAGAAAGAGATTGATGATCTATTGCCGGTAGAAGTCAAAGAACAGCGTCTCAGCAACTTGCTTCAAGCGACAATGGTTGGAGGATGTGTAGCGGCCATGCCATTTCTCAAAAAGATACCAACGTCAGTTCTTTGGGGCTACTTTGCTTTCATGGCAATCGAAAGCCTGCCCGGCAACCAATTCTGGGAACGAATATTGCTCCTCTTTACAGCACCAAGCAGAAGATACAAGTAATTAAGAATTCCGAAACCCTTCATTTTCACACCACTCATGTACTTATTCCTTCTTCCTCGGACTTAATAGTCAACTTTCATTTCTTGCAGAGTCCTTGAAGAGTGTCATGCCACTTTCGTTGAAACAGTTCCATTCAAAACCATTGCATCATTCACCATTTTCCAAACGATCTACTTGCTAGTATGCTTGGGCCTCACTTGGATACCAATCGCTGGTGTCATGTTTCCTTTGATGATCATGTTATTAGTTCCAGTGAGACAGTACTGTCTTCCCAAGTTTTTCAAAGGTGCACATCTTCAAGACATGGATGCAGCAGAGTACGAGGAGGCACCAGCTCTACCTTTCAATCTTGCAACGGTAAGAATATTTCTCGACTGCCACCATCAAGATATAAACACCCTTTTCGTTCGCTTCACCTGTACAATCCGCTATGGATCATGTTTGCAGGAGTCAGAGTTGGCAACTGGAGCCAGTTACGGAGGAGATGGTGAAATCTTAGACGAGGTTATCACCAGAAGCAGGGGAGAGTTTAGGCGTATCAGCAGTCCTAAAGTCACAAGCTCCACTGCAACACCATTAAACAATCCTAAAACTCCTCAAAGTCCGACGTTATTATATACGTACAGTCCTCGAATTAGTGAGCTCAGAGGTGAGAGAAGTCCTAAGCCAAGTGGGAGAGGGCCTAACAGTCCAATGATTGTGGAATCAAAATTGTCTAATCTAGGGACAAGCCCTTCAAGTTCAGCACAAGATTAGTGTAAATTAGTTTTTGCTTGATTAATTAATTAGTTTGATTTGTATACCGATAAGGAGCTTAAGATGACTGCTGCTTGTTCTATCTTCTCCAATGTGTGTTATTTTGGTTGCAACTATTGTAAAATCTTTCTTCTTTGCTTTCTCTAATAGAGCATAATTGTAACCTATTATAGAATTTTTCTGGGTTTTCTTGCAAGATATAGTAGTATATGTTCTTGGTGCTCACCAGAATTGTTAGTGTTTCCCACTTCAGTAGTTATGAGTCCCATCTACATTGGATAAAAACGAATATCCAATTCAAATGTGTTACCACCGAAACCGAATATGTGAAAAAGAGAGTAAACTAATGGGGTTTAGGTGATAGTGTAGTTTACATGCATTAATAATTTAACATAAATAATCTAATTAGGAAACATTTGAAAGATAAGATAACACATTAAGCATCGAGTGACTGTTGGGAAAATCGGGTAATTTTCCCTCTAAACTAAACAATTAGTGAATTTGACCGATTCAGTAATTCCCGGGATAGACTACAATAGTCTTCTAGACATAATTACCATTCCAAATAAATCCCCAAGAAAGACTGGAGGGGTCATGAATGGTCCCACTTAAAATCCAGTCTCCTAGATAGGACTTACGTGCATGGTATATTTTCACAACCTAGACCCGTGTATACAAACACAACAATACACATAAATAGTAAAATATACCCAAACAAACAGTACAAAACACTAAAAGTAAACCCGAAAAATAATATTGAATACTATACTACAACCGATTCCCATATCGATTGGAGAGGGGAACGAAGTAGGCCTTATAAGGCTATGAAAACCTCTCCCTCATAGACGGGTTTTCCCAAGGGTGGGAAGAGTAAAACAGTGAGGGCTTGACTGGGTCAAGGCCTAAAGCGGACAATATCTGTGAGTGGGTGGTTTGGGCTGTTACATAGCAACAATAATAAAATTACGGAATAATAAAAGAGATAAGGAAAGAACACACCCAAAAATTTGATAACAGAGTTCGACCAAATGTGTCTAGTCTCCGAGCATCTCTTAAATGGCCTACTTTTATTTAAATGTGGGAGAAGAGATACAAATTTTAGGATGGATACTAATGAGAGAGGAGAGCCCTTTTTTTTACAGCTCTCAAACTACTCACCATTTTGATAATCTATCAATATGGGATAAAAGATTGGTACCAATAACCCACCAACGTGGGATCAAAAAATTGATGCCAAAAGTTAACAAATCTCCACCTTGGCACAATTTTTGGTCCCACCAAATACAAATATTCTCAATCAAACAAAAATAAAATGGTCTTTGTAGTGCTTCCAAATTTGTGCCATCAGGCGCCGACTCAAATGTGCAGGATATTGACCAAGTCTAAACAATGTTTAAAATTGGCTCTTGTAACCACCTTGGTTAGCATATCTGCAAGATTCTCTGTAGTCCGAATCTTCTGGAGAAGTATCTCCTCTTCTTCTAGAATTTCTTGCACAAAGTAATAGCGAACATCAATGTGCTTCTTCCTTGCATGAAAGACTTGATTCTTTGCTAAATGAATAGCACTCTGACTGTCAGAATATACCTCAAGTTATTTCTAACCAACTCCCAAATCTTTAAGCAACCTATGAAGCTAAATTGCCTCTTTCACAGCTTCTGTAATAGCCATATACTCTGCATCTGTTCTAGACAAAGCTATCGTTGACTGCAAAGTAGACTTCCAAGTAACTGGCACCTTTGCTAAAGTGAACAAATAGCCAGTTGTAGACCGTCGTTTATCTAAGTCACCTGCATAGTCAGAATCGTAATATCCAACTACGCATTGACCAAGTAATTCATCCCGCTCAAATACTAAACCAACATCTACGGTATCTTAGATATACTGTAGAATCCATTTCATAGCTTGCCAATGAACCTTACCCAGATCATGCATATACCTGCTTATAACATTAACAACCTATGAAATATCTGATCTCGTACACACCATTGCATACATCAAGCTTCCAACTGCATTAGCATATGGGACTTTCGCCATGTATTATCACTCTTCATCTGACTGTGGAGATAACTGGCTACTTAGTTTCAAATGAGGAGCAAGTGGGGTACTTATAGGTTTTGAATCTTCATTCATACTAAAACGTTGTAGTACCTTCTTCAAATACTGCTTCTGTGTTAGCCAAAGCTTATCTCTCTCTCTATCCCTACTTATCTCCATGCCGAGAATTTTCTTAGCTTCTCCCAAATCCTTCATCTCGAACTCTTTACTCAATTGAGCCTTCAATCTGTCAATCTCAACTTGGCTCTTCGCTGCTATCAGCATATCATCAACGTACAAGAGTAAGTAGATGTAGGACACATCTCGAAGTCTGCGCAAATACACACAGTGATCGTATTTGCTTCTTGTGTATTTCTGACCCTTCATAAACTTGTCAAATCGTTTGTACCATTACCTTAGAGATTGCTTCAATCCATACAATGATTTGTTCAGTTTGCAAACCCAATTTTCTTTACCAGCAACCTTTTATCCATATGGCTGAGTCATATAGATTTCCTCCTTCAAGTCATCGTGTAGGAATGTAGTCTTCACATCAAGTTGAGCTAGCTACAAATTCAACTGCGCTACCAAGGCCAATAAAATTCTAATGGAAGAATATTTAACAATTGGTGAAAATACCTCATTATAATCAATTCTCTCCTTCTGAGCATAGCCTTTAGCCACCAATCTTGCCTTTTAGCGAACCTCATCTTTGTCAGGAAATCCTTCTTTCTTTGCAAACCCATTTGCATCCAATTACCTTCTTATCCATCGGTAGTTGTGTCAGCTTCTACGTTTTATTCTTCTAAAGAGATTGCATCTCTTCTTCCATTGCACCTTTCCATCTACCACTTTCTGAACTTTGAACAGCTTCTGGAAAGACGGATAGAACATTATCAATAACTGGAAGCGCATAAGCCACCATGTCAGCAAAACGTGCAGGTTTTTGAATTTCTCGTGTTGTCCTTCTAGCGGCAATTGACTCTGATTGCTGCAGAGGTTCCTAGATTGGAACCTCTTCCTCTTCTGACTCTTCTTCTGCCATGGAAGAATCACTGATGGTGCTTTTTGCTGGGATCACCACTGTCTGTTCAAACTCCACCTTCTTCGACATGCTTTCCACCTGCTACGAAGTACCATCAGCCCATTCTGGAGTTACCTTATTTAACATGGCAGATTCATCAAAGGTAACATCTCTGCTGATAATTGTCTTCTTTTACTTTAGACACGATAAACGGTATCCCTTAACTCCAGTATTGAAGCCCATAAATAGAGCTTTCTTTGCTCATGGATTCAACTTTGATTCATTCATATGATAATATGCAGTAAAACCAAAAATACACAAAGAATCGTAATCTGTTGCAGGTTTCCCGGACCATACTTGTAAAGGAGTCTTGCCACCTATAGCAAATGAAGGCAAGTGATTGACAAGATGTTAAGCGCATGTCATAGCCTCAGCTCAAAATTTTCTACCTAACCTGACATTAGACAACATGCAACGAACTTTCTCTACTAGAGTCTTATTCATACGCTCCGACACCCCATTCTATTGTGGTGTTTTTCTAACTGTGAAGTGTCGAACTATGCCACACTCTTGACATACTTCCAGAAAAGGATCACTCTTATATTCTCCACCATTGTCTGTTAGGAGAACTTTGAGCTTCCTTCCTATCTAGTTTTCAACCTGAGCTTTCCACTTAAGGAAAACCCCAAACACAACATCTTTGTTCTTTATAGTAAATTCCCACACTTTTCTAGAAAAATCATCAACAAAAGTGACAAAATAATGCCTACCTCTGAGTGACGGAGTCTTAGAAGGTCCCCACATATCTGAGTGCACATAATCCAGAATCCCCTTGGTATTATGGATAGCAATGCCAAATTTCATTTTTTTTGTTTTCCCAGAACACAATGTTCACAAAATTTTAATTTGCAAGTCTTCATACCATTCAACAATCCTTGCTTGGTAAGGGTTTGCAAGGATTTTTCACCAGCATGTCCCAATCACATATGCCACAGCTTTGTTGTCTCTACATCTTTCTTGCTACATGAAGTTGCTACTGCTACCATCCTAACTAATGTACTACCTTGGTAATAATACAGATTGTCTTTCCTCACGCCTTTACCAGTGCTCCTCAAGTTGCTTTAAGAATTCCATCTCGCATCATTACAACTAGGCCTTTTGATTCTAAAGTCCCCAAAGAGATGAGATTCTTCTTCAACTTCGGCACTTACTGCACATCCCTCAAAACTTTGGTGGATCCATCATGATTTCGCAACTTGATTGAACCTATACCAGCTGTTTTACATAGATTATCATTACCCATGTAAACAACCCCGTCATCGAGTTCTTCAAAATCAAAGAACCACTCCTGTATGGGAGACATATTTTAGGAGCAACCAGAATCCAAAATCCACTCTAGTCTGGATGCAATATTGAAGGTGAAACTACCAAAGAGATATCTGATTCTGCGTTACTTTTACACTCTGCAACATTTGCATCTTACGGAGCCTTCCCTTTCTTCTTCAATTTTAAATAGTCTTTCTTCCAGTGTCCTTTCTCATGACAAAAAGCACACTCATCTTTGGCAACTCGACTTTTTGATTTAGATCTTCCTCTTCTCCTATTTGACTGGCTTTGCTGACGACCTCTTGCTACCAATGCTTCATCTGCTGTAGTTGTTTTGTTTTTCATTTTATCCTTCTTTCTTAATTCATGACTATACAGAGCAGAACATATAGCATCTAAAGACATATTCTCCTTCCCATGAAGTAACGTAGTCTCCAAGTGTTCAAATTCATCGGGAAGAGATGATAATAACATCAAAGCCAAATCTTCGTCCTCAAATTTAACATCTAAATTCAACAGGCCTGCTATTAACTAATTAAACATAGTGATGTGCTCATTCATAGTAGTACCTAATCAGTAATCAAATCGAAACAGCCTTTTCTTCATAAGGAGCTTATTCTAACCACTCTTTTTTATAAATTTGTCCTCCAATGCCTTCCACAACTTGTGTGTAGAAGTCTCATTCTTGAAAGCATACTTCTGCTCTCTGAACAGGCATGATCGAATTGTTCCGCATGCCAACCGATTTATGATACTCCAATCCTTATCCTTAACATCTTCTGGTTTCTTTTTGTTAATGGCAACGTCAAGATCCTGTTAGAAAAGGGAGTCCAAGACCTCCCCTTGCCATATGCCGAAATGCCAGTACCGTCAAATATCTCCACCGCCAATTTCAAACTTGACAACGGAATCCTCGACCATGATGATAAGGAAGCCGATGTCCCTGGTGTTTCTTGATCATTAAGTTCCATTACAGACTCAAAATATAGTATTCAATATAACAAAAATTACAAACAAACCAAGGGCGAACCTTGCTCTGATACCACTTGTTGGGAAAACTGGGTAACTTTGCCTCTAAACCAAACAATTAGTGAATTTAAGCAATTTAGTAATTCCCAAGATAGACTATAATAGTCTCCTAGATAGAATTACCATTCCAAGTAAATCCCTAGGAAAAGCTGGAGGGTTCACAAATGGTCCCATTTAAAATCCAGTCTCTTAGATAGGATTACGTGCACGGTATATTTTCACAACCTAGACCTGTGTATACAAACACAACAATACACGCGAATAGTAAAATACACCCAAACGAACAGTACAAAATACTATAAATAAACCTGATAAATAATATTGAATACTATACTACAACCGAGAAGAAATAGCAACAATAATAAAATTATGGAATAATAAAAGAGATAAGGAAGAACATACCCAGAAATTTGATAACAGAGTTCAACCAAATGTGTCTAGTCTCTGAGCACCTTTTAAATGGCCCGCTTTTATTTAAATGTGAGAGAAGAGATACAAATTTTGGGATAGATACCAATAAGAGAGGAGAGCCACTTTTTTTATAGCTATCAAACTACTCACCATTTTGATAATCTATCAATATGGGATAAAAGATTAGTACCAATAATGTCAGACCTCGAGTTCGGAGTCTAACTCCTGTTCATGCATACTTGCTCTGATACCAACTCTGTTACTTTCATGCATGCAGAATATCTTAATACGTCAGTTATCTCCCAAAGATAACAT
>JANQAP020000287.1:3018433-3041946 GCA_026874005.2 Erythroxylum coriaceum
TAGAACTTCACAGCTAAAAACCCACCAAATAAAATCCGTTTGGAAGCAAGAAAAAGAGAAAATCTCTCAAAATAGAGGAACTCACAGATCAAGTGAGAAATCTGAAGCAGGTAACCAAAAGGGATGGCGGGTTCATGATCGGGTCGTCCAAAGTCAGGATCTTTAAGTTGGAGAGGTGAAGCAAGCTGTGATCTTTGCTGCTCTATGATGAGGGTTTGGTTTGTTAGAGAGAGAGAGGTTAGGACAAAAGTAGTTTGATGTAGCTTTCTTGGAATGATATTTTGTTCGGGTTAGGTGGTGGGGTGAAGAAAAAAAAATGGTGGTAGTAGTGCAGACAGTCAGCACAATAACCCAAACATTTCCTTGTTTTGCCATTTTACTTGTTTGTTTCTTTTATTAGTTCTCTCTTTCACTTTCCATCTTTTTGACTGTCCAACACCGCCTGGACCCCACAATTCCACTTTCAAAGCTTTCTTGTCTCTGTGAATAATGATAAAGATAATCCTGACAGCAGCTCGCTTGGACCAGTACAGGAGGTTTGAGTACCTGCTGTCAAACGTATGTATCCCGGAATACTTGGCACTGTTACAAATCAGTAGTCCGATGACGATAAAATAAGTTAAGCCACCTTCGGATTGTGGTTTCCCTTCAGCAACCACTTGAAGGGTCTCGTTAAGAAGTAAACGATGACAGTTAAGGGAAGATCAAATTTTAATGGTAGGTTTAACGACTATTGAAGACATTAGTAGGAGCAACTTCCGGCCAAAAATGGCTTGACCAGACCAGCTGTGATGGGTCTGTCTGTCTTGTTTCGTCCAATAGAAGATGCCAATAATGTAACAGTAGAACACAAAAGCAGGGATTCTAAGAACCCTTTTAACCGTTCTCTTCCTCTTCTCATTATTTTTTTTCACGAGTCACAAGCATTAGCGTATAGTGTGTGATAAGATAGTACCTGTATAATGTCTTTATTACAATAACTTTCATTTGAAGTTGGTAACGAATAGATTTTGGGAGCTGAGAAGAATCATCTGTTTTCTTGGCAATTCGAGGATTATAGAAATTAGATTAGCACTAGGCCACATGTAACATCTTCCAATTATGCAGACAAGCTTATAGAATGAACCAGGTCATTGTTCCCTACCATGTGGGTTTTGGATGAAGATGAAGTTAATACAGCTTTTCTTTTTTTCTTATTTTTTTGGGTGATGCATGGTCTTAAATTAATTGCAATTACGATTTGAATTGCTTCTAAATTATTATCAGGATATTATGTTAAAATTATTGTAATCATTTGCAAACATAATACAAATTACGTTTATGTTATCCGTAATTATCACAGTCGCCATTGAAAAGAAACTTTAAGTGATGGAGATGAAGATCAAAGATAAGATGAAGAAGGAAAAGGAGCCTGTGGAAAACAAGTGGCAGAACGAGCCCATGGTTTAAGATATCATTGTCCCGTATCATGTTCTTTGAAACAAGGATATGTATAAAATTATAAATTGAACTAATCTCTTCAAGAAAAGAAGAAAACGTTACAAAAGCCCACAGAAACGACCAGCTCAAATGAATCCTTGGTTTGTTTGAATTTTGTGGAGGAATTTGACGATATAGGTGGGAATTTTTGTTCAGCTTTATCTTCTTAAGGACAAATTATTAGTTTGGTAATAATTTGTATCAAAATATTTTCTAATATTTTTGAAAATAACACTCTACTTTGAGAAGTGGTGAGGATAATGTTTAAAATAATTAAACCAATAAAACAGGAAATTTAAAATTTAAAAGACTCAATCGAAATGATTGATTAAAATTTGAACAAAATTGAAGAATTTAAAAAATAATAAAAAATTATCTTTACTTTTTATAAAATTTAAATTTAAATAAAAAATTATTAAATAAAATATAATTAGTTTTTATTTACTGATTAATTTTTACCATTGAATTGATTCTATAAAATGTTGATTGGAGATGCTGACATTTACGGCTACCAGTAGCAGGTACTGTCCTCTCTGAAACTTGTCTTTTGCTAACTATGCGAGTCAATGAGATCAGCAGTAGCAAGTCCAATAATTCAGGGTGAGGTGAGGGTGAGGCTTGAGACTCGAGGAAAATGTTTTAAAATGACCCAGTAATTTCACTTGAATCCAAGGGAAACTTATGAAACTGTGCTAAATGATTTTAATTTTAAATTGTTTTTATTGAGATTTAAGATTCAAAAGTATAGAACGAAAACTTCAATTTTTCTACATAATTTCTATATTAAGTGGTACCCACTAGGGGTCATTTTATTTTAGAGAGCCAAGCAAGATCTTGGAAGTACATGATCCCAGAAATTGGAAATTGTTTAGATCAGACTAGGAGAGCTACCGCAGGTGAGCATTAACTGGAACTTGTTGCGGGAATCTTGTAACACTGCCATTGGTTGAGTATAGCCCACGTTTCAGGACTAAGCTAGCCTAGACTCAGTTTATTCGGAGCCTAATAGTGCTTCCAAGATAAAAGCTTATTTACCATCTAAAATGCGTTGCCCTGAACCGGAAGCATTGTCATTTGTCAAGGCTCGTCTTGAGTCATCGTTGTTTTGCAGGGTACGACAGTTTCAGTGATATATACAGGCTTTATTACCAGAAATCTGACAGAGAATTAGCATTAAATTGGCCGACTGTCCGAACTTGGAACCCGCTGATAACAGGTGTTGGAATCAGGATAGAAGTTGTAAGGACCTAGCTACAGGCCTAAGTGGATTGGCAAGCGAAGTTGGACCACCAAACCCGCTTTTATCAATAATTTACCAATAATGAGTTTCAAATGATAAGAAATGGAAGAAGGATTCGATTCTAAATGTAGCGAAAGAAATAAGAAACCTATTCATTTAAATTTTCGAAACATAATTTTATTTAAAATTTTATAACATAATTCATAACTGTAAATTATATTTTATTGCATAATTTGGTCATTTTTATAGTTTTCTTCCTACTATTTTTTAAATTAACTAATGACAACCACTATAATTATACTAATGTCCAACCTCGAATCGACACCCTCACAAACATTTTGAGATAACTCTGCGAATAGTTAAAAAAGAAGTAGCAAAAAATGTTAACTCTTTCTATACTATTTATAATAAGTTTGCATTTTCAATTAATTTAATTGAAATGTAATGAAATTTTAATTAATATTATAATTAATTCTAATTAATATATCAAGTCAAAAAGTCAATATACTTAATGCACAACGCTCTCTGCTTTGCCAAATCTGAGGAAGGAAATAATGTAAAGATTGTTTTCATGATTTGAACATATGACATTATGCTCACAAAAGAGCAACTTTACCAGTTGCTCCAAAACTCACTCTCTTTAGTTAAATATCAATTGAGTATAAATAAGATATAATATCTAATATCAGTCTTCATTATCAACTATCTTATATTTGATCCTAAAATTTCTTAAATTTTACAATGATGTCCAACTTGATTAAATTACCTTTTCTAAAATATAATCCTAATTTTAATTAAAATTTAATCAGAATTATAATTAATTCTAATTAAATATCAATTGGGTACAAGCAAGATCTAATATGTAATATTGGTTTTTATTAATCAACTATCTTATATTTGATCCTCAATTTCTCAAACTTTATAATGAAATCTAACTTGATTAAATTACTTTTTCTTTATTCAATCGTTCATGTATGTGACCCATTTCTTAAATTTGCCGGTGATGTATTCCTTAAATCATATTTAAGATCAGATAAATTAAACTTCTTTAATTTATCTTTAGTTCTTTGACTAAACTATTTATGTCTCATATATCAAGATTAATGTATAGCAACATATTATGACCACCCAAATATTAGAAATGTGAAAGTAGTTTTGAATAACTTTTTCGTGCATATTTTTTTGTATTATTTAATCTTTTCATCATACAATATTTCAATTAGATATATATACCATAAAATTAATGTCTATTATATTTAAGTCCAATCATATTAGTTATCTACCATTAGTAATTGATTCTATTAATGATATTAGAAAACTAATTTTGAAGTGTTATTTTACCTTGGTCAATAATTTTTCGAATTAATGTTAATCGAGAGCAACGAAATATTCTTGTTAATCACTTTAACGTAACAAATCTTATATTGATTTTTTAACTATCTTTATATAGTGCATGCTATATCTAACAATAACCGATAACTAATCTTAACAAGAATAGGTTATATAATTAGTTTCAAAACATAATAATTCATATATGAGATACTTTAGAGATCTCAAATCAAAGATCATATGTACAATCATTATAACAAGATTTTTATAAACATACAAGTGATGCTCTAAATAGAATTCTCATATCATGTTCGTTTAGTAAACTTGTTCTCTAACAAGCACTTACATATTTATTTAAGTATCTCTGTATTTTAATTATAAGATTGATTATTTCCTTTGTAATAAAGAAATACATGTGCTAGTCTTTTCACTCTATTATTGTCCACTCTTAAAATAACAATGACTAAAAATAACTTAAAGATGCTATATAAATGCAATATGAATCTCATAATTATGATCTCACATAATTTTATTTGTAATGTATATTTATCTCATATATTTTATCTTATATATTAGTTAATCAATTTAATATATATAAGATCCAGAATTTCTTTAAATAATTTTCACTAATAAATTAATTGTAGAACACGACCAACAATCTTTAACTTACACTAAACCAATCATTTAAGTATTATATCATAACACTATATAATGTCATGCTACTATTGAGACAGTGGTTTAGTAAGAGAATTTTACAAGATTATATACAGTAAGTACTTTAAATCTTACAACTTTCATCTCCATTATCATCATAATTAATATAACTTATTTTAATATATATTTGGATCTTTGATGAGACTTTAGGTTCATTCATACACCTAATAACTCTAATATTCTATAGTACATTACTATTTGAAGAACGCAATGATCTATCCAAATGCATCAAAGGACATCTCGATTTAAATAATCATTTTTTATATATGTAACTCCAAATTAAGGAATATTTTACTTAAAACGATATTATTTTGAGTTAGAAAGATTCCAATGTAGCATCAACCGGTAATTAATCCATAATAAATTTTTTATAAAGATTACAATGTAGCTTCAATTACTAATTAACCCGTAATACATTTTTATACACTGGAATCTTTCTAACTCAAAATAATATTATTGTAAGTAAAATATTCCTTAACTCGGACTTACTTCTATCAAACTAAAGTTAATATCCATATGCAATTAAACTCAGATATCAACTTATACATAGAATAATAGATATAAAAAATGTATTATGAAACATTGGAATCTTTCTAACTCAAAATAATATTGTTGTAAGTAAAATATTTGTTAACTCGGACTTACTTATATGAAACTAAAGTTAATATCCATATGCAACTAAACTCAAATATCAACTCATATATAGGATAATAGATATCTTTAATATTTCATAAGTATTAGATATCTCAAATGATAAACATCTTCAATACATTATCCATATGATTTTATTAGTATAGATAAATAACTTTTGTATCTATATCTACAGATCTAATTTTCAGAATTAAATCACATTTTCTTATCCAATAAAAGTTGCTCTTTGGTTATCATATCTTTAACCATTAAAAATACGAATTTTTATTCTCTATGAGTAGCATATCATTTACTTACTCTCACTGAAAATTACAACTATACACCTATTAACCTTCTTATTGACATTAAAAAATCCAAAATCATCTCTAAAATAAACATTTTCAATTCATTATAAAAAAAGAATCTTTTAATGTCTTTAAACTCTTTGATTCTAAATTTATATGATCATGAGTTACTCATCCAAATCATACAAAATTTAATTAAGTAGGACCCAACAATTTAAAATAAAAATATATTTGGATTAAAGGGCCTTGAATTTCTCAACAAGCTTTACAATAGGCATAACTCTAGTTTTATACTTAAATAATAAAAGGAAGCAATTCACGCTCTTAATATATACTTAATATTTTAACAAAAAATTTAATTATAAATTGTCTCATCAAACATAAATTACATGAAAAATGTCGTGCATTTAAACATGCAATCCAATATGCACACAAAGATATCAAACCTATAAATAAAACATGCAATTTCTCATAAAAATATAATCAAATTATATGCCGTAGACATCAAGACTTGTTTGATTCTAGTTCTTCAAAATATAAAATAATATTTCTAATTCTTTGAATAATTAGATTACATTAACTCATTAACTTCTAAATGAAATAAATTCCCATTCCAATTAAAAACTTAATTTGATTTGAAAACAATTGTTAAACTCAGTTGGAATCCATTTCTAATTATGTTAGTTCCTTTAAATTTAATTGAAAATAATTTTCAACAAATACTCCTTTTACTTATTACAATCTAGAAAAACTCTTTTTTCAAAATTTTATAAGTAAGTTCTAATCCAATTAAAAAACTATTCTAATCTAATTACAAATATTTTTTAATAAAAACTATTTTTTAATGCTAAAGAAAAACCACTTTCAAACTTAAGTAAAATATTTTAAATTTTAATCAGGAAAGTCCTTCCATTATTTAATTAGAAATAATCGTCCATTTTAAGCTGCCGGTTGTGCCTCCATAATGTCGCCTATATGACCATCTCACCTGGCCATCCCAACCAAAATCTATAAGCCTAATGACCAGGTATCAGCAGACCTTTAGTATCAGCAGACCTTTAGTTCCCACCGCCTTTCTATGCACCATCATCACCCTCCGGTTGAGCTTCTAGATGTCGTTGCCAGTTGCAGTAAAAATGATAACCAGCTTCTGGCTACCATAACAACACCTCCAGCAACATTTCAAGCAACAACAAACAGAGAACGTCCCAGTAACTCGCATATCTAACACACAAACATGCAATTCATGTTGTTCAACCAACCATCGATAGCTAGATGACGTGTTTTTCTTAATTGCTTCAAAGCCTTATTATTACTTTGTTAGGCTTATACATAAACATCATCCCTCTGTCTCGCTCCAATCATGCAACCACCACAAAGTTCCCTTTGTTAATGTTTTCACCTTCAAATATTGACCTATATATGAATCTTCTCTTGGAAGTAGCTATAAGTGTTGCACAATTTTGTACTTTCTCATTATGTTGGACAACTATTAATTGTATTTTTCGACTTTTCAATAACTTATCTGTTAAGTTGTGTAATTTGATCTAGATAAAAGTAATAAAGTGACCCAATAAATGATCTAAATCAATAGGTCAAAGTTCAGGAGAAAAATCGATCCCGATTAGTATGGACCAGACTCATATCAAGCTTGTGATGGGAAAGCCCGATATAAAAGCTATATATAAAGGTTAAGATCTCCTGTAGTTGCTTATATCATTCGTAAGCATACTGATCCTCTGAACTGTTAACAGTACTTACGTATTGAGAAAACTGTAAAAAGATGTTAACCAAGTGTCGGTGAACGTTTTCCGTAAAGATCTCTGGAGATTGAAGCTTATTTTGGCCACGAAAATCGCTTCCGAAGTTAAGATGGAACCGAAATCAGGTATTCCGCATTTCTTTGTTTTTAACCATTTCATTAACGATCCAGGACACATAATAAGGTCTATGCTACGTGTTACACGTGGTATCAGAGCGGTTACGTAATCGGGTTGCTAGAAACAAAGGTTTTTGTCCATTATGGTATTCATCAATTTTTGAATTGTTTTTCAGTTTTTTTTTACGTATATGATTACATGAAAGTGGTATACATAAGACTAGCTATAAAAATTGGGTAGAAAACAGGACAAAAAGTGCAAAATTGGTCCCCAGATCACCGAAAATTGCCCTCCCTGTCAGAGGGCTACAGTAACCGCCATAAGGCTGTTTGGTTGGCCCGTGCAACGCATCCTCCTACGTGGCACCACGGAGTGACGGATGGGTGTAGCGTACGTTGGCCCATTCTCTCACGAGCGCGGGACGGCTAGCGAGTGCGTCGCATTGGAACGACAGCGATTCGAACACGTGGCGGCGCGTGCTTTGCAGTGAAAGCGAATGTGTGCGTGAGGGGCGCGTGCTTACTCATCTAATGCGTCATTACGTGCGCGTGCGTTGCGTAGGCATGACGCCTACTGATGTTAGCGCACAATGCTGTGCTGACGTTAACTCTACACTGTTATTGACGTCAACACTAGAAATTTTAAATAAATTCAAAATTCCCATAAAGTTACCCAGGATCCTTTTGGCTCAGTTTTCAGGTTAGAGGAATTTTTAAAGTGATTTTTCAATTTTCCTGGAATTATTACGTTGGTAATTGGATTCATGAAAAAGGTTTTAAAGCTTTTAAAGTTGATTTTGAGTGCATTTTCGTGTTCCGAATTGCATAAGGGAGACACTTAAAGTTTTATGTCTCATATGATAGGTTCGATATTTGGGAAAGTACGATAGTCACTCTCATTGAAAAAGTTTTAAGTAAAATTCTCAAATAAAGTTTAAAGATGATGTTTTCAGTACTAGTATGTGATTATTTGACTATGCATTTGGTTTTTGCTTTTATAGCTAATTTTCACATACATTATGCCTATATAGAATATGAGGATGACATAAAGATGTATCCCTTGTGTTTGTGGACTTTCTAAGGTACTGATTAGGATGTAGTCACCAAAGTGGCCTTTCAAGTCAACGTTTTGGATTGTTCTGCTCATATGTTGGGGGATGTCTCTAGCCTTATGTTTGGTTATTCTACCAAAAGTTGTTAGCCTTACATAGGGTTTTGAGATGTTCATAAAAGCATTAGATGGAGGAAAGCTGTTGTTTAAATGGTCTATTCACCCAAAGGTGGTAGTGTCATAAGAGTTGATAGTTTGTACTCTGATCGCTTTTATGTGTGATCAGATTCTCGATATAGATACTGCTTTAATGCTTTAAGTATCGTTGTTATCCTACATTTATACTGATCTTTACATTGTCTTTTTTATTTTGCAGTCATCTTTTCTGTAAACAACAATGCTGTCATGATTGAGACCTTAAATGATTTCAATTTCAAGAAATGGAAGAAGGATGTTGAGTTTGCCTTGGAGATGGCTCAAGTCAATATGGCGATGCATATCGAGAGGCCTTCTCCAGTTACTGATATCAGCTCATAAGCTGATAAAGCAACAATGGCAATCTGGGAGCGGTCAAATAGGATGTGCTATTTGACTATCAAGAGATCAATCCCAGATCATCTACTCAGTGGATTACCAAATATGGTCATAGCGAAAGAGTTTATGAATAGCATTTCCTAGAGGTATAAGGTGTCTTCTCATGCGAAGCGGAGCACCTTGATTAAAGAACTGTTCTCCATGAGGTGTACAGGAGAAGGAGGCGTTAGAGAGTACATTATTAGGATGGTTAACCTTCAGGGTAAGTTGAAGACACTAGATGTACCTATTCTTGACACGCTCATAGTGCATCAGGCACTAAATACTCTCCCTCGAGAGTTTGAGATGTTGGCTACATCCTACATCTCTCTGTACGAGACCTGGGACATCAATGTATTGGTTTCTCGGTGTGCTGCAACTGAGGAGAAGATTAAGAGTTCTCCTCATATAGCCCTGTTTGCAGCTACTAAAGGTAAGGGGAAGGCTAAGCCCCAACAACCTAAGGGTAAGGGTGCCCTCTCCACAGATTCAGACTTGACAGTTCAGCATTGCTAAGGGCCCACATGACATAAAGGGTATGAGGTGCTTCTTTTGTAAAAAGAAGGGCATAGAAAGGCCGATTACTCGAAGTACAAGCTGTGGAAGGTTAAGCAGGAACTGTCACATAACTCCTTGGCCTATATGATTCATAAGTCCAATGTAGCTATAACCACATCAAGTTCTTGGTGGTTAGATAATGAAGCTTCTAATCATGTTGCTTCTACAATACAGGGGTTCACATCCAAGAAAAGGCTGACTAAAGGATAGGAGAAGTTGATGATCGGTAACCATAAAGAGGTGGTTGTTTTGTTTGTAGGAGATGTAGGCTTAAACCTCGATATGAGGTTTGTATTAGTTTTACGAGACACGTTTTATATACCGTCTTTTAGACGAAACTTGATCTCTGTATTAGTTTTAGATAAAGAGGGCTATCATTTTGTATTTGATACTTCCGTTGTAAATATTTCTATCAGTACAAGATATATCAGAACCGCCTTCTTATCCTACGGATTATATAAAATGTGTTTTACTCCTAACGAAATGTATGCCTCCTTTTATGTTGCTGAACCTGTTACTCGAAAGAGAGTCTTCATAAAGGAAACATCATACATGTTGTGGCATAAACGTCTTGGCCACATTTCCAGGGAGAGGTTGAGAGATTGATAAAGGATAACATTCTCCCAAATCTAGACTTCAGTGATCTGGAAACATGTATCGATTGTTGTAGGGGTAAGTTGACCAAGATAAAGAAAAAGGGGTCAACTCATGCTTCTGGTTTATTCGACCTCATACATACAAACATTAGTAGAAGCAACATGATTATAGATGATTATTCCCGTTATGGCTATATGTTCTTGCTTAAGGAAAAGTCTGAAGTTCTTGATAAGTTCAAGATCTTTAAGACTGAGGTTGAGAACCAATTGGAAAAATCAATAAAGATAGTCAGATCTGACAGGGGAGGGAAATGCTATGGCAGACATGGGATTGCAGGACAAGAAAAGGGTCCGTTCTTAAGATATTTGGAATTAGTTAGAATAGTGACTCAATTCATTATGCCAAGTAGTCCTGAGCAAAATGATGTGACTGAAAGGCACAATCGCAACCTAAAGGACATGATGAGGTCAATGCAGAGCAGGAATAACCTACTCAAATACGTTTAAGGCGAACTCATCAGGACAACATTGTTTATCTTGAATAGAGTCCCAAGTAAGTCAGTACTAAAGATGCCTTTTGAACTCTGGGTTGGAAGGAAGCCAAGCCTTACACACATTTATATGTGGGGCTGCCCTGCTAAGGTAAGGTTATATAGTCTTTATGAGAGCAAATTGCAACCTCGTTCCACTCGTTGCTATTTAGTAGGTTATCCTGACCACTCTAAAGGCTACAGATTTCATTGCAGAGAATGAGGGGCCATAATATTGGAATTGCAGACGGCTAAGTTTCTGGAGTACGATGTCCATAATGAGGGAGGATCCTCACATCCTCCAGGAGATAGTAGGACGGATACTATGATTATTTTGCATCTGCCTCTCATACAGTTAGGTCCGGTGGATGAAGGTCTGAGTACCATGTCTATGTAGACACAGAGACCTATACCTATTCAGGAAGAGGTTTTTGAGGTACAAGAACCTATGTAGTTGTGCAGATCCACCAAAGAAAGGCAACCTTCTATCTCATCAGGTTACATAGTCTATTTGAGCTAGCAAGACTATAAAATAGGACATATTGTGGATCTAGTTACTTTTACAGAAGTCATTTTTGGACCCCATGTGGACTTGTGGTAGGAAGCAATAAAGAATGAGATGCAATCTATGAGGCATAATAAGATATGGGAGCTTGTTGATTTACCTCAACATTGCAGGCTTGTCAGTTGTAAGTAATCATTTAAGACCAAGAAAGACACACAGGGTCAAGTTGAGTGATTTAAGGCACGTTTGGTTGTCAGGGGATTCACTTAGAGAGAAGGAGATGATTTCAATGTTACATTCTCTCCTGTATCCTTGAAGGATGCATTTAGAGTAATTATGACAATAGTAGCTCATTATAACATGGAGCTACGTTAGATGGATGTTAAAACTGTTTTCCTGAATGGTGACCTTTATGAGGAGGTCTAATGGAGCAACTTGAAGGATTTCAGGATTATGATGCAACTGACAAAGTTTATAAGTTGACTAAATCAATATATGATTTGAAACAAGCTTCCAGACAATGGTACCTAAAGTTTGATGACGTTTTGATCTCATTCAGCTTTGTGGAAAACAAAGTTAAAAGATGCTTATACCACAAGGTCAGGGGGGAACAAAGCTATCTTCCTATTCTTGTATGTGGCTCGCGTCAAATGATTTGACCATGTTGCATGAGGTAAAGCAACTTTTGGCCAAACAATTTGACATGAAGGATTTAGGTAAAGTATCTTTTGTCCTTGGTATACAGATTTACCGAGATAGATCTTAACACTCATTGAGCCTCTCATAAAGAGCATACATTGAGCGAGTGCTACAAAGATTTAATATGGCTAAATATAAACCTATTGTAGCACCTATCTCTCATGACGAGAGATTATCTTTGGCACAGTGTCCAAAGAATGAAGTTGAGAGAGAGGCTATAAGGAATGTCCCGTACTCTAGTGCAGTTGGTAGCCTGATGTATGCCCAGGTGTGCATTAGATCAGACATTGCATTTGCTGTTGGATTGCTGGGTTGATATCTGGCTAACTCAGGTGTAGACCATTGGAATGCAGTTAAACGAGTGTTGAGATACCTAAAGGATACCAAAGATTATATGTTGACATACAGAAAAGTCAACGATTTAAACCTAATAAGATATAGAAACTCCGATTTTGCTATGTATCCGGATGATCGTAAATCCACTTCAGGGTATATTTTTATGTTGGCAGATGGTGCAGTATCGTGGAAGAGTGTTAAGTAGACACCAGTAACTTCCTCGATCATGCATGTAGAGTTTGTTGCATGTTATGGAGGTACTACACGGGCGGTTTGACTCAGAAACTTAATTTTTGAGTTATCTGTAGTATATTCGATAGCTAGACCCATTCAGTTATATTGTGATAATCTTGCTACAGTGTTGTTCGGTAACAACAACAAGAATATCACAGGGTCTAAGCATTTAGAGGTCAAATACTTGACCATAAAGGAGTTGATTCAGAAAGGTGACATCGAAGTGGAGCATATCAGGACTGAGGAGATGTTAGTTGATCCATTGACTAAAGGACTTCGCCCACTAGTGTTTATTAAACATGTATCCGGTATGTACTTGTTAAGGTCCTTAGATAGCAGTATTTAGGGATCATTGTATTTGCTCCTTAAATGTTTTTACATTTTAATGTATTATGACATTATGGTTATTTATTAATATAGATGGTCATCTTTTTATCCTTAGTAATAACTGTTCTTGTGTATAGTCATAATAAATATGAAAGCCTTAAGATTTGTGTTAATCTTAAGCATTTTAAAGGTCATTGGGCATATATAAAGATTGACCTTGAGCCTATGTCATTTAGACACGTACAGTTTAGTACAAATATCCATAAATTTGATATCACATAGGGGGATATAAGGTATGATTCCATAAAGGTTCTCTAATGCAGTTTACCATTCAGTTGGAGAACATAAAAGTTTTCTCTAATGCTATTTAGCATCCGGTGAGAGAAAACAAGGTTTTATCTAATGCTGTTTAGCATTTAATAAGAGAAAATAGGATTTCTTTGCTGCAGTTTAGCATAAATTTGGAGAAATCGAGACCTACAAATGAAGATGATACGTATTAGATCATACAAGTATCATCCTAGTTTGTCACACTCCATTTTCCCATTCATGTTAGTAAGGTATTAGATATTAGTAATTATATTAGACCTGTGTCACATATGACATATGTGTTTGATATTTTTTGGTATCGAAAGCCTTACAAGACGGAATGTTAGACTTTCATAACCTTTGGATCAATTTTTAATTTTTAAATTTGGTAGCAATATGACAGCGTGACTTAACCGAGTTTTCAAACTATTTTAAAACTAAGTAAAAACTGCAATTAATGATTGTCAAAGGGAGAGAATGTTGGACAATTTTGTACTTTCTCATTATGTTGGACAACTATTAATTGTATTTTTCAGCTTTTCAATAACTTATCGGTTAAGTTACGTAATTTGATCCAAATAAGGGTTATAAAGTGGCCCAATAAATGATCTAAATCAATGGGTCAAAGTCCAGGAGGAAAATGGATCCCGAATAATGTGGACTGGACCCATATCAAGCTTGTGATGGGGAAGCACGATATGGAAGCTATATATAAAGGATAAGGTCTCCTGCAGTTGCTCATATCATTTGTAAGCATACGGATCCTCTGACCCGTTAAGAGCGCTTACGTATTAAGAAAATTGTAGAAAAGTGTTAATCACGTGTTGGTGAACATTTTTCGTGAATGTCCCGGGAGATTAGAGCTCGTTTTGGCCATGAAAATCTCTTCGAAAGTTAAGATGGAATCAAAATTAGGTATTATACATTTCCTTCACTTTTTTACTCTTTCATAAATGATCGGAGACACGTAATAAGGTCTATGCTACGTGTTACAATATGTTGATGTTTGACGAATTTAGTTTGATATTCCTTAGCAATCGTGAATTTTCAGTTTCTAGGTTCTAGGTTTCTAAAATGTGAAGTTTTCATATTACATATGGTTTAAGTTAGGGTTTACAAATTTAATATAAACTTTTTATATTATTATTCAAATCTAATTAGATTAATAAGACATAGTTTACCGTATCAAATCAGGGTAACTTAAATGGATGGGTGTCTCAGGAGTTTTATATAACAAAAGATACCACTCAAGCTAAAAGGTAAATTCTACTATTTATCAATTAGGTCGCCCATACTCAATGGGGTAGAGTGTTGGCCCATCAAACATGTGCATAATTATAAGTTAATAGTAATGGAGATGAGCATATTTCGTTGGATGTGCAATCTTATAAGAAGATATAAGGTCAAGAATTTAGTTATAAGAGATAAGTTAGGGGGTCTAAAATTGATAGTAAATTAAGGGAGACAAGTATACATGTTAAAAGGAGACATTTTGACACCCCCCTTGAGAAAATGTGAAAAGATTATACTTAGGGACTATAAAAGAGGAATAGAAAGACCCAAGAAGAATTAGGAGGAGGTAACCAGGAATGATAGGTCCCTACTGGAGCTTACTGAGGACTTGACCCTTAATAGGAAACTTTGGCGAATTAGGATGTGAGTGGAGAACCCTACATAGATAGGTCCTTCTTTTTTCATAGGCCTTTTAAAACTGTTCCTTCGATTCTTATGTCTTTTAATTAGCCTAAATACTTTTGTTTGTAGCACATGCTTCTTTAGTTGTTTTATTTATTTATTTTTATTTTTTCAATTACTTGTTTGTTTTATTTTTTTTCTTACATTTTTACTTATTTACTATTTTTATCTTTATTTTATTTTTATTTTGTTATTTTTCATGTATGTAGCTATTTGTTTATGCATTTGGCTATTGTTTTCTTCTTACATTTTTCAAAAACTTCTTTTCATGTGGGTCTATTGGAAACAATCTTTTTACTAATTAAGGGTAAGACTACATATTTTTTGACTGCCCTAGACTCAGTATCTCAACGAGATTCCTACTAGGACATTACTATTATTATTGTTGTTGTCTAATATGATTTTAAAACTTAAGGTGGAATAATATGGTTATAATAATTCCAAAATATTAATCAATAACAATCAAATAATTCTAATAAAGTCGCTCAATTAAAGATGGCTTTGATGCAATTATTGAAAAATAAGGAAGGATAGACACAATAATAGAAATACGAAACCAATTTATTTGAATTTTGAAAGTCAATATTACTTTGAATTCCATAACACGATTGATGCATAAATGCAATAAAACATAAACATAAATTTTACCTTATTATGTAGTTTGAGTATTTTCTTACTGTTTTCCTCAAATCATTTATGAAACTGGTCCATCACAATCATTATAAATGCAAATATGTCTGGCCTTTGATAATATCCACACGGATAAGTTGAAAAAACTCTATAATGGTGTAGAGAGGGATAAGCAAGGAATGCTAGCTCTTTTATAACCTACACCTATTTATAATAAAATTTAGACCTTTCAGTAATTTAATTGAAATATAATCATAATTTTAATTAAATTTAGTTATAAATAAAATTAATTCTAGGTAAATATTAATTGGTTAAAATAAGATCTAATGTCTGATATTAGTCATTCTTTATCAAATATTTTATATTTGATCATAAAATTTCTTAAACTTTACAATTAAGTCTAACTTGATTAAATTACATTTTCTCTCTTCAAATGTTACTTATGCGTGACTTGTTATTTTTCTAACTATGTTGGTAATAGATATAAATCATAACCTTAAATTGTATTTAAGATTAGATAAATTTAACTTGCTTAATTTATCTTTAATTCTTTAATTAAATATTTTATAACCATATATCAACATAGATGTTTAGTAATGCATCATAATTACCTAAATATTAAGAATGTCAAAATAGTTTTGACTAACCTTTTCATACATGATTTTTCGTATAATTCAATCTTTTCATCATACAATATTTCGATTAAGTATAAAGAATAAAATTAATATCTACTCTATTCAACTGTGGTCATATTAATTGTCCACCATTGGTAGTTAGTTCTATTAATAACATTTGAAAATTATTTTCAAAGCATCATTCCACCATGATCAAGGATCTCCCAAACTAATACCAATCGAAAATAATGAAATATTCTCTCTACTCACTTTAAGGTGAGGAATCCTGTATTGATTACTTAGATAACTCCATATAATTCATGATATATCCAATGGCTACCAATTGAGCTACCTTGTGCTTGGGTTCCTTTATCCATCTTCTAGTTCATGAATCATGCGAAGGAGCATATTAATACTTTTGTAAGTATTATGAACTTAGGATGCAATTGATGTTGCCTAAGCAGGTTATTTTGTATTAGTTGGGAATTTTGTAATTGTGAAGCAAACAAAGCTTGTAGTGTTAATCTAGTTATTTTACATCATTTGAAGGCTTTTGATTGAGGTATAGTGTATAGCTGTGATATTTTACATTATTTGCATCATCAGGAGAAATGTAAATTATATTAAACTCTAGATTCTCTTGTGGACATGATTGAATGCAAGGAATCAAAAGCTCTTTACCTTTGTTTCATGCGCATTTTGAGAAGAATACAATTTATAGGTTCAACTATGTTACTTAATTTTACTGTAGCAATGGAATGATGGACATTATGGTTATGTCTATGAAGCGTACAATATTTTGGATGATTAACTGTATTTTGATGATATTATGTGGCTGATGATATGTTGATGCAAGAAAAAGTTGGAGCATTTTTTTTCTTTAAGAGCTATTGGAAAGGAAATACCACAATATACTTGATTTTAAACATTCAATCATCATAATTGGGGTGTATAAATTAAATATAATTAATTAGAATATATTTAAATTTTGATGTCAAAAATTAACAAAGTTTTATTTCTCATGATTTTTAACAAACCATCCACCATCAATGACAATGATAATCATTCCTTCATCCTAACCATTCATCATAATTATAATGATTTTATCCATTTCCATTCTCCACTATATTTATTATAAATCTTATTATCATTCTCCTAAATGAACCAAACGTCCACTTAGTTTATGAGATCAATTATTTTCTTTATAAGAAAGAAACATAACGTATGCTATAGTGCTATTAATGTCCAGTCTTAAAAAGGTAATAATTAGGAAAAATTTAGAAATAGTAGATAAATATAATATGAATCTCATAATTATGATATCATCATAATTTCATTTGCAATATAAATTTATCACACAAATTTTATTATATATATTTGAATGTGTAAGACAAAGTATGTCTTTAAATAATTACGTTGACAAACTATAATTTACCGATTGATTGTAGAGCGTAAATCAGATAAGTGTTATTATTTCGTTACTCCGTTAACCTAGACACCTTCGAAGGTAGGATTTGTAAACTTGTTTTATGTTGTTTTCGTATGCTGATGTAAATATAATAGCTGAAGCAGAGGTTGTGTATCAACAGAGCTTCCACGGATTGGATACTCAATACTTTGCTAAAAGTGCTACTCTTCATCAGGTTGAAGATGTGGTCAGCTTCTTCGTCTATACTTCTTTCTTTGTTTATTTGTTTCTTTTTTCTTGGTCGGTCCCTCCTGGTAATCTCCTGTTTGTGCTATTGGGAAACCTTGTAAGCGGTTAATAGTTTGAGTTGTAGCGGAGAACCATGTTGAACTCTACGGTTAGCTTTCTACGGGGTATCTGTTATTGAATGCCTCCCAATTATCATCATACTTTGTCATCTCTTTTGATTATGCTTTTAGATATCGGATTTGACTTGCAGGTATTGGATGCTCATTGAGGACCTGGAGCAGCTGTTATATTATGAAGAACGTGATCAGACCATTTTTATGAAGATGCTAGCTTTCCGCAGGCAGCTTACGTCGAGAACACTTTCTTAGAAGATCTTGGAACTCACATAGGAAAGCATTGCTTATGGCAGGCCAAGCTTTCATGTTTGGAAGGTTGTTAACCACCCTGGCTAAAATCTTCATTCTCTATGCTCTTTTTTGATAGATTAGAAATAATTTGAAGTTCTTAATAATTTGTTCTCTGTCATTTGGTCCTGATCATACTTATTTTTCTTATTCTAGGATGTTGATGGTTGCTAAAGCCAAGATTGACGAGCTGGTCTATGTCGTAGAGGCAATAGCCATATCAAGATCATATACCTATTTAATGTGAATAGTTTACAATTACTCTGAAGTGCATTCTCCATTACAGGAGCAATAAACTGGTTACATGAATGTGAATGTGAAGCATATAACTTTAGGGCCTCATTGCATGTGAAAGAAATGTGATACTAATATGAGACGGAAGGTAATAGGAACATTTAATGGCTGCCACCTTCTTCAAGCTCTTTTCATAAATCTATACAGATCAAAGCTAAGACCCAAAGCACTTTGCCGAGATCAAGCATAGTTCATCGAGATCATTAAGTTAACCTCAGTATTGAAGCTTTTCATATTTCCTGCAAATCTACTCCATTGACGAACAAGAAAGTCTTTACCAGACTTCAGAGTCACTACAATTCGCAAATGTAACAAAATATAGGTGCGAGTGGTTTGTTAGCTTAATGCGCGAAACAACATCAAATATAAGATGCTAGTTGTCAGTCTATTTACTCATGTTCTGAGACTGGAACCTTCACATCCAATTTTGGACCAAAGGTTTAGGAAATAAATTTAGCAGACTGGAGGAGCTAAATAACATTGAAGTATGAAACTGAAGTTAAATATGGCGAACATGAAGAGTTGGCTTAAAAAAGATAAAGAATGGACTGCGCTGCATAGACAAGTAAGCAACTGACAATCTAATTTAGTTGTTTCAACAATTGGTAGTAACAACAGATTAATTCCTATCTGACACTGAAATCTAAATTAGTCCATCTTTCTTAATACTCTGGTCGAGAATCATAAAAAGAAGAACTTGGGAAGAGATTTTACAGAAGTCTGATGAATATAAAGTATATGGAAATGACATCACAGGAAGAAATAAAATAAGGTATGCTTACCCTATGAGAGCAGAGAAATTAGTCTGTGTAATAGCTTTTCGCAAATTTGGCAAATCTTTCCAGACCACGTATCAATAAGCTCTCAAGAAAAGGTTGCAGTGCCTATTAGAAAAATGTAAACAGTTCATTCTACTATCAAGTTAACTATTGAAATATACCCTTCAGTAAAGTGATTAACGATTCCTTCATCAGGTAATCAACTACTAAGTGAGAAAAAACCCTTACTGATGCAACCGGGGCTAAGAGTTGCGGAACCTCGTAAGAAACAGTCAGCTGACATTAAGGAAAACAATTGTATGGCTGTAAGTTAGCTTGAACCAGCATACAAAGAAGCTGTTTTGGAAGGAGAAAAGTAAAATAAAGATAGACCAGCATATGGAATATTAACTTTTCCTGTGCATCCTTCTCACAAACCCTATTGGAAATAAAAAACTTTCTACTTCTTGCCCAGATCATGATATTAATTTGAAAGAATTACTGGTCAAATTAGAACCAGAAAATTAAGATAAACTAAAAGGTAAACTAGCAAGTCCTTGAAGGCAAAAAGTAGTCTATCTTATCTGAAAAGCTATAAGCTGCTCCGTGGATCAGGTGACACACTAAATAGTGGAAAATAACATGCATTAACTGTGAGTTTTCTTCAATGAGGATAATAGCAGTAATAAACTTAGTACAATGTGTAAGAGCCTCACTTCTACCATGCATGATTCAGGACCTTTAGGATAGAATCGAACAGCTCCTCTGCCATATAAAAATTGGTCAAATAAATTTCTAATCTAAATCAAGTCAACCAGAACAGCATATTAGATATGTCAGAAGCTACTGACATGCTACCTTACCATATAACATTAACTTTTTCAAGAACTGAATCACAAGAGATATGGATATCAAAAGATTGAATGATCCAAAAACAGCAAAACTATATCCTAATCAAGAAGTTTAATTCCAATTGTGATCACCGCGCTTTCCTACCGGAGTTTATAATTTGGCCAAAGAAATGGGATCTCACAACAAGATATAACGAGAAATTGCACTCAAGCGTGTAAATATGGACAATGAATTCGACTATATAAATCATCTCCGACCATAGTAAAGTTCTGCAGTTATCCTAGTGCAATTGGTCTTCAACCTTCCATAAAGGGGATATTTCTGCTTAGAGGACCCATGGAGGTGTTTTTACTTCGCTGTAAATTGTAACTAAAGACCATAAGCATCTACAGCAGAAAGTGGATGGCTTCACAGTTTGACCACAGCTCATTAATTTCTCTAGACTTCAGAAAGACTACATATCTTAAAGTCACAATTTACACTACAGTGCAACTAATTTGAGCAACTAAATAAACCATCCATGCTCAGTGGTGATCCAGAATGCCAACATATTTGGAAAGTTAAACCTCATAGTTAAAACAAGGCTAATTACACCGGATCCTCTTATGATTTGGACCTTTTTCACTATAATTCCTGATTTTTAAAAATTACTATATACCCGTTAAAGTCTGACTTTTGTTTCACCTGCATCTCTAATAACATTCTCTATTAGAAAACCTAACAAAGAATGGAAATATGATATCATGTGGCTTAGTTAGGTGTTATATAATTGTGCCAAGAAACACACGACTTCGGTTGTTGTTGCATGTTACTTACATGGCACAAATATGACGTAACACCTATCAAGCCATATGATATTGTTTGCTTATTTTCCACTACAAACTAACAGAGAATGAGGTCAAGGGTACGAATGAAACAAAAATTAAAATAGAATCTTAAGGGTATATGATAGTTTTTAAAAATTATGAACTAAAGTGAAAAAGGATGTAATTAACCCTTACAATAATACTCCTCCATTCGTATGATGTTGTATGTCGACAATGTGATTAGCCAATTATAACCAAATTGCAAACTTTGCACATTACCTGTTTGGAAGACCTTCTAGTGACCTCCAATGAATCTTTTGATTTGGGATCGGCTGGAAGAAAGAAATCATGGAAGAATGTGAATTGAGAAACTAATAAGAAAAGTGATAGAACTCTAAAAGAACAATTGAAAGAAAAAGGTTAACGACATGAAGAACAAGCATTACCTGCATATTTCTGGCAAGCCAAGAGAATTGAATATTACGACCAAATGCTTTATACTTGAGAGACCATCGGGAGAGATCAGGCTTGTCTTCCAGTATCTATCAACCATGATGAAACATCAAATTCCCCATAAAACCCACTCACATTTTACGACTACGCACTATTGGTAAATGGCTAAAAAGTTATATACAAGACTAAAGTAATGAGTTTGAAGCAGGTGGGTAGCTCAGAAAATACATATATGATGTCAGTTTAACCAAAACTAGGCAAAACAAGAGCACAAATAAAACCTTGACAGAGGAAATGAAAGGCATCCAACGAGGAATGGATTCGCGGTCGGAGTAACGGTCATATGCCACCGAAACAGGCACGTCTACCTCCATCTTCACCCTGTATATGTCGGATTAATTGGTATTCCTAAATATTCACAAGCCCAACAGACAAAAAGTGACAAGACACAATGTACTTACGTGCAATCCTGCCACTCCATAACAGGAGGCGAAAAGGGCTTGAAGGAAGTGAGAATCGGGATCCGGTTAGAGGGTCCATAACGATGGACCCGGAACAACAGTTTGCGGGTAGAATTAGAAAGAGGCTTGAGAGAGGAGGACGGTGGCGAGAATTTGGCGAAATAAGTGTTTTTGGTGGACGAGTGGACATGAACCAGATCATTCAGGATTGCAACAGCTGAAACCATTTTACAATAACAACTAGAACAAGTGGCGAAGTGGGGAAGTAAACTCGCTCACTTGGGGAACCTCCAGCTTCCCGCTTCCCCCTTCTCAGTATGAGTCAGTATTGCCCATGATTTTCCTTAAGAAAGTGGGTCCGCTAGCACCAACCACCATCCAATCACTGTCTTGTTGGCTCGATAAGGTAAATATTAAAGGAATAAGACGGACTTCTTCAATTCAATATAAATTAATATTTATTTTGTATTAAGAAGTGACAAGTAAAGATTGAATCAAATTAGAACTTATTTGTTAAAACCTCAAATTTTGGAAAAATATGACAAATTGTTATATTAGATAAGACGAGATTATGCTAAAAGCCAAATTTACTCCAAGAGTTTTAGTTCAATGAGGAGACTTAACCCTAGTTTTATTATGTAAGGATTTGGATTATTTAGAAGATAATATCTTGAATATTGAAAGCAGTTGGCTTTTATGTAAGAAAAGAGGATAAAAAATGTCATACACTTTCTCCATAAGTCTCTTTCATTTTTCTTTGTGTTTTCTCTTCATTTTTCATCTTTTCTTCTATTTTTAAATTTTTGTAGTGAAACTAAAGCCATGAGTGACTAAATCCAAATATTCTGATTTAAGGAGAATCAAAACTCTAGTTGTAGCCTTGTGAGGCTTTGTTTTAAACCTATATTTTTTATTTTTTATTTTGTTTTATTATATTTTATGAATAATTATTATTAATTGATATGATAAATTAATTTAATGTTAATTGTTCTATAGCTATCTATGAATTCAATGAGTCATAATTATCATGAATGAATGATACAAGTAGTAAATATGTTATTTATGAATTTACATATTTAACTTATGAGAAACAAGAAAATTAAATTAAATAATTGTAACTGGCTTAATTATTTAATTTAGGATTTAGACTTTTTCATTAAATTTGTTGCTATCATTTAATTGATATGGAATACTATCATACCCAATCAATTTATCGTATTTTTTTAAATGATGAGTTTGAACCAATTAATTTAAGAAAAATTGAAACTTATTATGTGTATCTTAATTGCTTGAATTGTGAAAATTATTCTTTTTAAACCAATGATCGAAGATACAATTGGATGATATATTTCTCTTGAATCGAAGTTAAGTACTATTGAAATTTTCACTTTAATACTTAGTTCATTTATTTTGATTACTTGTTAAATTTAGTTTATTACTTAATTCAATGTTTTAAAAACTGGACTGAACATTGAACTGGTCGAAGGAAAGATTTAAGATTTAAAGGTTCAACCGGTAGTATATAATAAATAAGAAGTAAAACTTATAAGAATAAATAAAAATAAAATATTTTATTGAAATAAAAAATACACCAA
>JANQAP020000287.1:3043508-3058360 GCA_026874005.2 Erythroxylum coriaceum
CATCAATCCATGAATTAAATCCTCCTAAACTTGACATAATAGTTAACCTCAATCAAAAATAATTTATCTAACAATACTAGAATTCATTCAAATCATGTTTACTAAAATAAACAAAAAAATTCAAGGCCCAACAGATACTCCCTAGAAAAGTAACGTTTTTCTATATCTCAATGCGAATTTTTGCATACCCAATACGCTTCATATGAGCAGTTTGTGTGTCCATACTCATCGGTCTGCCAAGTGCACTTGCAATATAACTCAATTCTTTTATTGTCCATAGTTCCAAAGGTAGATTGTGGAATTAAACCCACATAGGGAAAGTGTCAACAACTCCTCTGTCCATTTCCATTCCGTGTTGCCAACATTAGATGAAAAAGGGCTGGTCCCATATATGCCATAGCCTTTGTTCAAGGATGTCATTAAGACAATTTACATCGGTGAACTTGAAAAGGAACGTCTCGTCTTCTCTCAGCATTACCCGTTCTAATCCTTTAGTTGCCCATCTTGCTTTGGCCCAAGCATTAACTACAGGGAATGCTAGCCTCATGCTTCAAAAGAAGCCTATAAGGGCTGATGACCAGGCTTGTGCTCCTGCATTTAACAGCTCAATCGGTGGGCAAATGATACCTTTCTTGGACACATTTTGATAATGTTTAAGAACACCTTTTTTATGGTAAGGAAACAACTTAGTCTTCCATGCTCCTTTTGATTGTAAGCTATTAGCTTTCTCCTTAGGTGGTTCACTTCCCTCTGTTCGATTCCTTGTTTTGAGATTTTCAACATCTAAAAGCAAATTCTCATAAGACAACACAGAAAAGTCCTCCTTAAGACTTGAAATTTCCCCTTTTTTCATCCTACCACTCATCGGCTTTTGAAAGGCCTCTGTCAGGGGAAGAGTCCCTGCCCTATCAGATGGTCCCAAAGTGGGAAAAACAAGGGTTAAGGTGGAAAGATGAAGAAGGAAGTTTTTGGGGGTATTTTTGTAAAGCAGTTAGATAAAGGGGAGAGCATTAAAAGCTAAAGAGAGGGGATTAATTCCTATCATTTAATTAATATGGCATGATATCATACTCAATCAATTTATGATAAGTTTAGGTTTGCATGTTGGGTTTGAACCAACTAATTTAGAAAAACTTGAGACTTATTATGACTATCCTAATATGTTTCAAACTAATTGCTTTAATTGTCAAATTATTCTCTTTATACCAATGACAAAGTTACAATTGGATGAGATCTTCCCCTTAATTCAAAGTTATGTGCTGTTGAATTTCTAATTTTAATACCTAACTGATTTATTTTGATTCCATGTTAAATTTAGTTAATTAATTAATTAATTATAAATTCCCCATTTGATTTTATTAATTAAAATTAAGAAACTAGTATTTAGTTTTTTTTAGATTTGACTTGATTCCACAACTACTACAAGAGTTTAGTGAATCGTAATTAATTTTGAAGCTTCGACAAACCTTTTAGCATTTGTTTACCAACCTTGTTCATTTAATTTGAAAATTTTTGAATAATTTATTATATATTATATTAACATTGGTTCAATAATTATTATAATTTAGATTTAGTATAATTATAAATTTTAAAAGTTAATAAAAATTGACTAGTAATTTTTCATAAATTTATAAAGATTTTTATCTCTTTTTTCTTATTTGATATTGAATTTAATATTCATCTCTTTTATGATTATCTTAAGATTGAATTAAAATTATTGTTAGTGCAATTTGAACAAAAATGGTCATAAATGATATTAGAGCAAATTTTCAATAATACAATGTTAAATCAGAATGACGAAAGTAAGGAATAATGTTAGTAAAAAGTCATAAATAATACTATTGTTATAAAGCAATCTTAAATAAAATTATAAGAGCATGATTAAAGCACAATCATATATTTATAACAATTTATAATATTTTTTATTATACTTTCTCTACATAGTTAGGTATCCATGTTTATAAAGAAACTACACCATTTATATTACAAATGTATAGAAAATATCAATCAACTACATGTATTCTAAAAATCACGCACCTACCACTTCTTCTTCCTCACATCCCTATATTATTATTCGTTTACCTCTCTTCTTGTATTCTTCTCCCATAACACAACCACTTTTACTATGTACAATTACAATACCAATCTTTCATCTCCAACTTTCCATGATTATGAGTATGCATGAATGAACTTTTATTCCTCATAACCTTTTTGACTATGTTACCTATAACACCATAACTCAAAAATTATATGATTATAATCCCACTTCCTTTATTCAAGTCAAAAAGTTTCTTTACTGGCATCAAGCTATATTGGACGAATTCAATACTCTTCATCATAATCACACATAATCCCTTGTTCCTCCACCTTTTAATGCTAATATCATAGCCTATAAATGGGTTTTTGAACAAAATAAAAATTTGATAGATCATTTGATCGCCATAACCTGCCTTATTGCCAAAGGTTACCATTAATCTCCTAGTGTTGATTACACTAAAACCTTCCATTCTATTGACAAACTCATTATTATTCATATTATTTTCACCTTTGCTTTTATTTGACAACTCAATGTTAACAATGTTTTTCTTCATGAAAATCTTCATGAACTATTCAATATACTCCAAACTTTGGGTTTCACTGATCTTCATTACCCAAATTATATTTGTCACCTTAACATAACCCTATATAGCCTTAAACAAATACCAAATACGAGATTTTCATTATCTAAGTTAAAAACTCCATGAAATTAATTTTGCTTCCTCCAAATTTGACACCTTAGTCTTCATAAGCTCCACTCCAACATAAACAACATTTGTTATGGTTTATGTGGATGGCATCTTGGTTATAAATTCTTCAATAACATTCTTTTCCTCTCTTATACAAGATCTTAATGCTACTTTCTCCATCAAAGACATTAGACCCATACACTGCTTCCTTGGCATTAATGCTACATCAACACCAAATAGGCTTCTTCTTACTCAAATTAAATACGCTTTACTCAAATTAAATACGCTCATGACTTTTTGCATCATACAAACCTTGACAACTCCAAACTTGTATCTACACCTATCACCCTTACTTTACCCCTATCTAAAAAATTATGGTACTCCTCTATTTGACCCTACTAAGTGCTACAACATTGATAACATCCAATAGGAGTTAAAAAATAAATGAGGTAAAAAATTTTTTACAATATTTTTGATCACATCCTCTTACGAAATTCATTTAAATAAAGCCAACTCTACTACCTAATTTGATACTGACTGGACTTGTTGCCTTGATGATCGTTGCTTAACTTCTAGCTACTGCCTCTTTCTAGGTTCTAGTCTCATCTCATGAAGTGCCAAGAAACAATCTATTGTAGCTTGTTTTAGCACAAAAATTGAATATAAGATCATTGCTCTTGATGCTGTAGAACTCTGTTAAAACACCAATCTACTTAGAGAGGTTATATCCAATCTCAAACCAACTTAGTGCAACAATCTTGGTGCCACTTTTCTCATTGTTGATCTAGGCTCTCATGTGAAGCAAATTGAAATCTTATTTCATTCCTAATCTAGTAGCTAAAAGGCCCTGTACATTAGACATATCTCTGTTCTGTTCAAATTGTTGATATCATAACTAAAACAATATCAGCCACATCCTTTCGGTGACTTTTATACTAACTAAGAGTTCTTCCACTTATACGCTTATAAAGGGATGTTATTCAATGTTATAAATATCATACCAGTATCATACCATTGGTTCTAGTATAGTATTGTACCGATAATAGTTAATATCGAATACCAAAAAAAGTCAAAGTTAATGTACCCAGTACACAAGGCTCTCCACTTTGCAGAGATCTAGGAATAGTCATAATATACGCAGCCATCCCTTTGTATTTTTACAAAGAGGTTGTTTCCGTGACTTAAACTTGTGACTTTATAATCACAAAGGAGCAACTTTAACAGTTGCTTCAAGGCTCACCCTCATTAATATCATATACCATTTCAAGTAATTTTTTAAATTTATACAATAGTCTATAAATTTTTAAAATTACAAAATAGTCCTTCAATATATTGTACTATATAATTTATAATTTTACATCAACTCGATCTCTAAAAATCATAATAATAGAAATTTAAAATAACAACAATTTATTTATTTTTATTAACATTATTTTTCACATATTTCACATATAAATAATAGCCACAATTAATATAAAAAATATTATTTAATCATCATATAAATATAAAATTAAGAACAATTAAAATATTATAATTTCAACATATAATAAATAATTATTACATTAAAATATATAATAAAAAGAATAATAAATATCCATGACTCTCTAACAATTACAATTTATAATAAGAGTTCATTCCAATGAACTAACTATAAGTGAAACTTAAAAAGAAATATTTACAATTATATTGTATGTATAGAATTTAACATATATATCAAATATAAGTGAAATTAAAAGAAGAGGAGAAATAAAAACCTAAAACTTCATTCAATTGAATATCCACTCAAATTGCATTAACTCTAATTCTCTTTAGGTACGAAATTCTCATCATTGAGAGGAGCTTCATCCTCACCATTATTCAAATTCATTGCATCAAATGACATGTCAATACTTTCTCATCCAAGATTATCTTCCAAGTTACTCTCACTTATTAAACTCGATTCCTTATAAACCCAATCTACCAAAAGATCGATATTATCAATGTAAATTGGATCTATAGAACTACTTGTTCTATTAAGATTCCTACTATACAATAAAATTAAATTATTAAAAAATTATAAGAAATTATATCTAACTTAATAATGATAATAACATACCTTTCCAAAAGCTTTAAATTATATCGAACAAAGACCAAGTCATTCAATCTTTTATGCTTCAATCTATTTCTTTTCTTGGAATTGATGAATTCAAATATGTTCCAATTCCTTTCACATCATATTGCACTCACACATTCACTTAAAATTTGCAATTCAAATTTTAAGTCAATGTGTGAGTGCAATATGATGTGAAAGGAATTGGAACATATTTGAATTCATCAATTCTTTGCAATTCTGAAACACTACTTCCAAATTAGTCTTATCAGGTAACTATAAGATAACAAAAGTAGCATTATAAACAAAATCAAGTGATGATCAATTTTCAACAAGTAACAAATATGAAACAATATATACCTGGATTAAGTTTGTCTCTTTGACGAATAACAATTGGCATCACCAAAAGCATCCTTATAAACCTCCATTTGTGAGCCTAGGAGATCTTGCATCATCTCATAGGCAACAATTGTTGTAATAATTAATAGCATTCTTTTATTAACTTCAGCTTTCTTTGTAAAACTTGATCTGAAACAGACACTAGGATTAAAAAATGCTCTAGCTATAAATAACAAAGAGTAAAGTTGTCTTTCCCATGTCTCATTGATGACTGCAAGATAAGGTATGTACAAAGAAGGCCTATTTTTCATATTGGCCTTGATTGCTTCATTTGCACTTTCTGTGGAATCATAAAAATAACTCATTGTTGCTTTCTCATCACTATCAACCAAACAAAGTACCCTCACCAAAGGCTCACAAACTCAGATGACAAATTGACATTGGCACCAAAATTCATTATCTTCAAATATAATTCTAGAAACCTCCAATCTAGAACTAGCATACCGAGATACAACTCACTTATTACTTGTAATCATTTGTCCTAATTCTTTCTTCATCATAATAAAACACTGAAGTGATAAGAAATTTGTTGCAAATCTTATAATAGCAAGATGACATAAATTCCTACCATTGGTGAAAACCTTCTCGTTAAATTGAAGAACTATGCACGATTATAGATAAACGTAATCACCTTTTTTGCTTTCTGCACCTTCTCATTAATAATAAGAAAATACCTAGCATCCCTTATATTTTCCAAAATCAAGTCAATGCGATGTGTAGCACAAGGGGTCCAATTAAAAGAATTATACTTGCCTTGCAATCTTTTTCTAGTTGCTTTATAAGCAGAATCATTGTCAGTAATGAACTGAGCAATATTTTCCAGCCTAACTTCATTAACAACCTCATCAAATATTTCAAATAGAGTATCAACATTTTTAACAAGGCCAAATGCATTAATAGACCTCAAAAATATTATGCCCTTTACAGAATAAACCAAAAATATAAAAATAGGCTTATGTCTTATATTTGTTCAATTATCACACATGATCGATCACCCAAAAGTAGCCTAAGTCATTCTTATTTCATCTAAATAAATTTTAATTTTATCAACAGGGTTATTTAGAAGTTTATTTTTTTAATCATCAATTGAAAGAGCTTTGTATCCTGGAGTCTAAGAGGCAATAACATCTATCATAGGTTGATAATAAGATTAGAAAGCATTATATGTTATACATGAATTATACCACCATCTAGCCATTGTTATATATACATTAAAAGTCGCTTCTCTTGATTGTAAGGCACTACGGATTGAAGGCTGAGCTCCAAAAATTATTTGTGGTGGAAAAAATCAGACACTTATCTTCTTTTTTTACCTAATATCAAGTGCAACATTCCTTTCTTGTTAGGTTGGAGTATTACCACCTTCAACATCTCACTATAATCCTGAACACCAGCAAAAGAACTTCCACTACCAATTTTGTAATTTAATCTTTGCCTTTTATCTTTCTTATACTGATACTCTTCAAGCCAAGTTTTCATTTATCATTTGCTATCATGGAAAACATTTTTACAAGTTTTTATATCACTTTTGATCCTAGCTAAATGCTTCTTTAATCTGGTGATTCTTCCACCTTTTAAATGCTTGTTACAAAACAAACAAATGGTATGATTCTTCATTTGAGGAACCAATCCAGCATGAGCCTAAGCCGGATCATTGAATCTTCATGAAGTGGTTAAATTATTAAGATTACGTGAACTTCTTTCCATTTATCTATAAAAATAAATGAAGATATGTGACAAAATTAAATTAATAAATTCACATACTATTTTTTATTATGTATTTAACTACCCATAAGATAAGATAATAAATGTGTATTTGCTACTCATAAGATAATATTAACATTTGTAATTTTTTTTCTTGACAACAATAAACAATATAAAAATGCAAACATTTAATTTTCTTAACTTAATTACATATATTAAAAGATTTAATTATATATTAAATCTTATATTTAAATGATTAATCATATGTTAAATATTTTTTATATACAAGCAATAATTATAAATTGTATGTTTCATATAAATTAATTAACAAATTAATAACTTAATGCATTAATTTTGATCTCACTTTTACGATTATTAAAATAACAAATAATATAACATACTCTTGAATTACACACAATTCACAGATCACAAATTCACAATACTTAAATATTCTTCCATAATTCGTACAAAATATTATTTTGATCTCATTTCTTCATAAATTCACAATGTCTTAATGTTATTGAAATTGAACCAATTCACACAAACAATTTCAACTTTCAAACTCAAATTTTTCAATGTATATTTTATAAAATATTCACAAAACACAAATGACACAACCAAAATACAATGCAATTGCAATTCAGAGTAGAAGCAAGCAATTCAAAATACATCAAAAAATCAAAAATTGCAATTTGGTGGAGTGGTCCAACGGTGGAGCTTGCAGCATGTAACGTACGTTGAGCAGAGGTGGAGGGGCAGCATGTCCATACATTTTCTTCGTATGGACAAAAAATCCAGTTTCACTCCAAAAGCCATGAATTATGAATTGAGTTTTTATAAAGACGTAAAAAATTAAAGGAGAAATTGTGATTTCTCATTTAAGTGAAGTAAATATCAATTCTTATATTTAAGAAAAGAGAAGTGAAATCTTTTAAGTATATAAAAAAAGACTAAACATCAATTTTTAATTATTTATTTTTTAAATTTGTGAATTTTATAAATCTGAATTGAAATTAGTGGTGGATATATTAGCATGAAAATTTCATTAGCCCATATTGATGATTATTACAAAACTATACCAACTCGAGGATTCGAGTTCCTTCCCATTTTAATTTATGTCTTAAAACTTTGGTCACGAAATTGTGGTGCAAGTGACTTGAGTCCCAGACCAAACAGTCAAAACAACCAGTCTCATCCCATGAACATTAAACTATAAGCTAAATCTGCTGCTTCAGGTATATGTTCTAAACGAAAAGCCATTTCCTTCGTATTCCTAACTCAACCTTTTGAGTCGACGCAACTGAGCGGTACTGCTCGAGAGCTTCATCCTCACTACAAACACTATGGCACTGCTCATATACTGGTACGACTTCATATGTTTTGGCATTGTGGTGGGAGCCTACATCGGCTCCTTGTGGGTGCTGTGGAGGAAAGAATTCTCCGCAAGACGCGACAACAACACAATACACGACGCCCTCCTTGTGGACGGAGGTTTGCCCAGGAATCACGTCGGTTCGTCGCAGTTATGGACCACTTGTTGGAGATCTGTGAGCCCATTATGGCTACTCCTTACTCGCTTCATCTCCTTCATGATCATGGCTGCGTTATTGACCCTGGATATTATTGACTGCGGTCCCTCCGTCTATATTTACTATACTGAGTAAGGATCTTAATCTGCTTCTTCATTCCTGTAACTTCACTTAATTCATATCTTCTGGTTTTCATTGATTAGTGATTAATTAGAGCCGCAAAGCAAAGATTTCTTTTATTTTTTAGTCTCTGCTTATTTAATTAGCCCTTACCAATACCCGAGAAATCAGAAACATATATTCACACGTCTCCAATGTTTTATTCTTTACTTTGAGAAAATAATTGAATATTGTACCTAAAATTTTCTATAGCAAGTTGTTAGTACTAATGATGTACTAAGATACGAAGAGACAAGAAACTTGCTAGGTAGGAAAAAGGATTGGCTATTTTTAGTGTCACCTAACCTGGTCCTACTCACTCCTTCCTGTCGTTCACTCCAATGGAAACTGCTCAACAAATCGATGAAGGCACTTAGCCACGCACTTACCAGTCAACGATCGTTGCCACCCTCTGGTCTATACATGTCAAGTGCAGAAGAAAATGATATTTAAGTTGACTACTGTACACTAACACGATCAGAGATGGCTGTAATACCCTCCCCATGAAAAGGGCTCCGGTTTACTTTTCCAGTGCCAAGAACTACATGTCTAATATACTTTTACCAACAATGATGACTTCTTCTTCAATACTTGGATCTTGTCGATATGCAGGTGGACATTCACATTGGTCATGGTGTATTTTGCGGTACGTTCATCTCATCACTTCCTAGTTTACTTGGCTCAGTTTAGTGGTAGTTTTGTTGCTAAACACGTACGGTGGCTCTGTGAAAGCAGCTGGCGACTGTGATATCTACTTACGGATGTTGGCTTTCGACTTCAAAAGTTTCTTCTGAAAATGGAACAATGAACAGAGATAAGGAAGAGGGTGGAACCTTGACCTCCATAATCTACAGAGCTAAGGAAATTCGGCGTGTCATCAAGATGCAAAGTCACCTTGCTGAGGAAGCTGGTCGACACAGAGCTGGATTTTGGGGGTATCTTATGCAGACCGTGTATCAGGTTAGTTCAATTGATAACTTCAACCACAGGGTTATGCACATCTGATTATTTTTCTATTTTTCAGTCCCTATAAATGTTTACTTTCGTTCTTGTAACAGACTTCTGCAGGTGCTGTGATCCTGACAGATCTTGTTTTTTGGTGTATCATAGTCCCGTTTGGATCAAATGCACACCTTCACCTGAATCTGGTGAGAATTTGCAAGCTGCCTATAAACCATCTGTTTCAATTTGCATCTCCTCTCTCGGAGTTCCCTTCTTTTTTCTGTGATAAAAACTGCCCTTATTTTGGATAAAATGGTTAAAATATCCCATAAATTGCTTTATTGGTGATCTCTGAACAAATCGACAGAATCGTGGCTTATGCTTGGTACCTGGAATATATAAATAATTTAAAGTCATGTTAACTAACCATTATGCTGATGCATGTCTTCTGCAGTTGATGGGTTGCATGCACACGCTAAACGCTGTTTTTCTTCTGATAGACACTGCTCTTAACAACCTTGTAAGTTCCTCCACTTTCAGCAAGTAGAAGCTTCTTTACATACAAGTAGCAGCTAATTACTCAGACAGAGTTAGCATGGTCACCATGAGATCCAAATTGAATTTTATTGAACAAAACCATCACTTGTATATTTGTAAAATAACAGAATTGATCTTAAGGGCCGGTTTAAAATTTGATAAACAACACCAACCAAAAGGTTACAAAAGTTCTGAATAGGGGGGAGACTATATTACAAGCAGAGAAATATATGTATGGTAAAAGATCGGATTGAATCCGATATTCGATCCAAATTTTCAAAAATGATGGCTTAAACAAATTTTTTTCAAGTTTTGAATTATTTTTAAACTTTTGAAGTTCTTTTAAATTCCTGATCAAATTCAAGTCTTCTGGATTATATCTCTTGAATGCTAAACTCAAGTTTTATGACTTTATCTAACTGACAGAATGTGTAATTTATAAATTATTATGTTCATTAAAAATTTATTCAATGCACCCTTAATAATAATACAATTGGCACAAAATCCTGAAGTACAATACAGTATGGTTTAATTACCTGATGGTAAATTCTTGTATTGTCTTTCTTCAGCCATTTCCTTGGTTTCGGATTGCATACTTCGTGCAATGGAGCTGTGTTTATGTTGTATTCCAATGGGTGATTCATGCATGTGGTTTGACATGGTAAGCAACCTGATTCTCTGCTACGTTAGATGTTAGTTTCAAGAGCTGCTAACATCATATTCTGAAACTCTTCCAGGTGGCCATATCCATTTCTCGAGCTTGATCTAACATGGGCTCCTTTGTGGTACGCATCAAATCCCATTTTGGCAGTCTTCCCTGTCCTCAGTCACTTGTTCTGTACTATAATGGTAGTGTGTGTTTTTCAGGTACTTTGTCCTGGCGGTCGTTCACATACCTTGCTATGGACTTTACGCTCTACTGGTTAACGCAAAACATTCAATCTTCCCCAAATTATGTCCTCATTGTTATGTCAGGTCTTATTAGTCTTCTTTGTTCTACTCGAAACTGGACGAATTTTCAGGGTGCCTTTTGTTTTTCATGGTATGCTTATGCAAACCAAAGATTAAGGAGGTTGTAGTCACCTAATTCCTCCGAAAACTGCTGTTCATAAGCAATACTAATATGTATCTTTTTAGTAAATCATACACTATGACAAAAGTTTTAAATTGCAAATTATGACTCTTATCCATGGAGTTCCTATCGTAGGAATTTTAAGTAACGCATACATAATTACGAAAAATTATCAAATTATGATAACATGTTCAATGCTCAATTGCGAGCAATCCAATCATAGTGACATTTCACTTTCGCCATTACTGACCCATTTATCCTACGCCTCTCCAGTCATTTTACAATATAGAGTCAACCTCAATAAAATGAATAGGCTCTTCTTTTCTCGCTGATTCTACCAAAGCCTATTCCATGGTTTCGCAGGATAACAGGCAGGAATAATGGAGATCACGTTGATACATTCATGTGGTGTCTCTAAATAGATGTCCTCAATAGAGTCACAGTTATTCCCTCGTTTACTTCAATTTATTCACTTTTGACTCTCAGAACACTCAACAGAAATCACAATCTCATTACCTGAGCATCCGCAATAATCACCTCAATGCTTTGTTTTAATTAACCAGTCAGGACTTGTATGTCCACATCAGTTCTGAATTGACTAAAAATTGCGGTAACAAGATGACATTACTGATGACGACCATTAGATTGCTTCCGCAATTTAAGACCTTGCCAAAAACCTTAGTTCAAGGTAAAGCCTCCATCCATGGATTATAAAGAGATTAAATCAGACAAATTGATAACCTAAATCTTAAAACTTGTCAAATTCTACCCAACATTTCACCAGGGAAGTACTAAAACGATTAACAAATTCACCATCAAGTAAATAATACCAACTTAAAGAAAACTTAAGCCAAATAAAAGTGTGACAAAACCAATAACAATACCAAGTTCATCAACCTATCGCTCAAATCATAGTTATTTGAAAACAGACAAAATCAACAGACCAATGTGTACTAAGTAATCCAAAACAAGAAGGTTGCTGTTTTGTCAGTCGCCACCAGCCTTCTGATAAACATAAGTGAGGCCACACTTACCACAATAATGTCTATCAAAGTGATTCGCCATGAAAGTACCAGCGCCACACTCAGCGTTCGGACACTCCTTCCTCAACCTCTGAACTTTCCCACTGTCGTCCACTTTGTAGAACTGGAGAAGAGCAAGCTTGACCTTCTTCTTCTTGTGCTTGATCTTCTTGGGCTTTGTGTAAGTCTTCTTCTTCCTCTTCTTTGCCCCTCCTCTGAGGCGAAGCACCAGGTGGAGGGTTGACTCCTTCTGGATGTTGTAGTCCGCGAGTGTACGGCCGTCCTCGAGCTGCTTCCCGGCGAAGATCAGACGTTGCTGGTCCGGCGGGATTCCTTCCTTGTCCTGGATCTTGGCCTTGACATTGTCGATTGTGTCCGACGACTCGACCTCGAGGGTTATGGTCTTGCCGGTTAGGGTTTTCACGAAGATCTGCATCTTCGCCTAGGGCTTCGAGGGGCTGTGTTCGTTCTTATGAGACTACAGAGAGTTAGCCTTAGGGTTTTTATTCAGATGTTTGTCAAATTACCAAATTAGCCCTGGGTCGATTATTTACAGGAATTGAGCGGCGTTTTGGGTGTGGGCTTTTATTCTTGAAATGGACCAAAGTTACTTGGGCAAACTTGTTGAACCGTAAGAGAAAGTTTGAGCCATGTATCCCTCAGGACTCGGGAGGTGGACTTTGGGCGAGCGAAGGAACCTTCAAAGTGCCTCCAACGCTGGAGAATTTGCGTTGGAATGGAATCCTCAAACTCCAAAAGAACTTTGTACTATTGGGTAAAAGTTGAGGCTGATCGATCATTTAGTCGAATATATTAGTTAGTTTTTTGTTAAAGAAAATGCCTTTTGGATCAGATACCAGTTAAATTTAATAACCCAAATTTTAATAATGAAAAACAAAGAAGAGGCAAAATAAATGAGACAAGACATAAGAATTTACGTAGTTTAGTCAATGTGACCTTGGCCATAATATGTGGATAACGTACAACAGTACAAAGGTTGGAACAAAAAATTTTAAAACCTCATCAAATATACAAAAGACTAAAGAAAGAATGGAAAGATTGGTCTTTGATGTGTTGAGAGCTTCAGTAAACTTCACTATTTATAGGGAAAATCCCAAGCTTCTGTCAATTTCGTCACAAATCTTCAGCAAATGTCAAACAAATCTTCGGCAAATTGTGCAGACAATTTCTGCTACAAGCCAAATGCGCATCCAATTTTTTTTTCCAATCTGTTGGCCAATAAGTTATGACTTAGAGAAAGGGGCCAAGGCATGCAACAAATCTCCACTTTGACTTGGTCCCGAACAATTAGTGATCTACTTCACCTTCTCCGATAATGCCCTAAAAAAGGGACTATATCACCAACTATAAACGCCAATCAAGTCCAAGCATTGCTTGAACTTGTAAACTGGAAGAGCCTTTGTAAACATGTCAGTAGGATTGTCCTTAGTGTTGATCTTCTGAATAAAGACCTTCTTCTCTGCAATAGTATCCCGAACGAAGTGATACTTCACATCAATATGCTTCGTCCTCTCATGATACATTTAGTCTTTCGACAAATAAATAGCATTCTGACTATCACAATAAACGATAGTAACTCCTTGATATAAAGATAACTCACCGAATAAACCTCTCAACCATAATGCTTCTTTCATAGCCTCAATGACTGTCATATATTCTGGTTCAGTAGTAGATAAAGTCACTATATGCTGTAAAGTAGCTTTCCAACTAACGACACAACCTCCAATACAAAATACATAACCTGTCAGAGATCTGCATTTGTCGAGATCACCGGCATAATGAAAATCTACAAAACCAACTAAAGTGTTGCTGGTTCTACCAAACTCCAAACAAAAATTTGAAGTACCCTTCAAGTATTTGAGAACCCATTTCACTGCTTGCCAATGTTCTTTGCCAGGATTGGCCATATATCTACTCACGACACTAACAGCTTGTGAAATATCAGGACGAGTACATACCATTGCATATATAATACTGTCGACAGCACTAGAATAAGGAACGCATGCCATATAATCTTCCTCTTCTTGTGACTGTGGTGATTGAGCAGCAGTCTAAAATGACTAGCAAGAGGAGTACTAATTGCTTTGGCATTTCGCATGCCAAATTTTTTCAAAATTTTATTGAGATAATTCTCCTGGGTCAAGAATAATTTACCATCTCCTCGATCATGTCTTATCTCCATGCCAAGAATTTTCTTTGCTGCTCCTAAATCTTTCATCTCAAATTCACTATGAATAAGGCCTTTAAATGGTGAATATATGTGACATTCTTGGCAGCAATGAGCATATCATCAACATATAACAACAAATAGATGAATGAGCTGTCATCTAACTTCTGAAAGTAAACATAACTATTGAAATAACCTTTTGTCCGATTGTCGCCTTGGGGTTACTTCAAAATTTTAACCAAGGATTGCATATAACACAACCTCGGGTCGTTCTCTTTGAGGAACCAAAGATGAAATTAATTTCCTAAGTTCAACTAAATGCGATGCAAACTAACTATAAAATGGGGTTGATTTTAACAGTTACCGCTAAAATTTGCAACGAATGAAAATAAACACAAAGGACTTGTTTTTTTGGTATTTTAAAAATTGAAATGAGAAATACGAAATGACAATGAGTGAATTAAATAAGAAAACAAACACAAGTA
>JANQAP020000287.1:3370017-3381084 GCA_026874005.2 Erythroxylum coriaceum
GGTGAATTCAATGAATTTTGCAAGAATGAAGGAATTGCTCGGCATCACATTGTCAGAATGACTCCACAACAAAATGAAGTCGCTGAGCGTATGAACCGGACTCTTTTAGAAAGGGCTCGAGGTATGATCTCTAATGCAGGGTTGACACTTGATTTTTGGGCAGAAGTTATTGCTACAGCTTGTTACATCGTCAACCGCTCTCCTTGTGCTCCTCTTAATTTCAAGACTTCGGAGGAAGTTTGGTCAGGTACTCTTGCTGATTACTCTACTTTAAGAATATTTGGGTATCTAGTATATATGCATGTAAATGAGGGAAAGTTAGAGCCTAGGGCTAAGAAATGTATTTTCCTTGGTTATGCTTCAGGCATGAAAGGATATCGTTTATGGTGTCCTGATCCCAAGTCACCTAAATTTGTAATTAGTAGGGATGTTACATTTGATGAGTCCTCTATGTTGTATCCTAGAAAAGAGTCTTGTAATCCTTGTAATTTAGAAAAAAAGGATAGTACACAGAAATAGGTGGAGTTAGAAATTGGTAGTTCAAGTCCTTTACAGACGTCTTCTACACATCAAAAAGATCAAGTTGATGAACCAGATCCTGATCATATTCAAGATGAACCAGTAGAAGAAGAACATTTCATAGCCAGAGACAGACCAAGACGAGAGATTCGACCATCACAGAGGTATGCAAATTTAGTTGCATATGCTTTACCAGTGGCATCAATGGCATAGGAAACAGGTGGAGACGGTGAATCTTCCACATATACGGAGGTAGTTTCAAATGTTGATGCTGATAAGTGGGTGGTGGCCATGAATGAAGAAATGGAATCTCTGCTCAACAATGATACTTGGGTTCTGGTGAAGCTGCCAAAGGGTAAGAAAATTGTTGGTTGCAAATGGGTCTTCAAAAGAAAAGAAAGTACTTCAGGTGTTGAAAATGCAAGGTATAAGGCACGTTTAGTTGCAAAGGGCTACAGTCAGGTACAAGGTGTTGATTTTAATGATGTTTTCTCACCAGTGGTGAAACATAGCTCTATTCATGTATTACTTGCATTGGCTGCCATGTTTGATTTGGAATTAGGACAACTTGACATCAAGACAGCATTCCTGCATGGGCGAATTAGATGAGCAGATTTATATGAAACAACCTGAAGATTTTGAAGTTGCAGGGAAAGAAGATTAAGTGTGTTTGTTGAAGAAATCCTTGTGCGGATTAAAGCAATCTCCAAGACAGTGGTATAAAAGGTTTGATTGATTTATGTTAGGTCATGATTTCTCCAGGAGCATGTATGATAGTTGTGTTTACTTTTGGAAGTTAGATGACGACTCATTCATCTATTTATTGTTATATATTGATGATATGCCCATTACTGCCAAGAATGTCACAGATATTCACCATTTGAAGGCTTTATTGCATGGTGAATTTGAGATGAAAGATTTGGGAGCAGCAAAGAAAATTCTTAGCATGGAGATAAGACGTGATCGAGAAGTTGGTAAATTATTCTTGACCTAGGAGAATTATCTTAATAAAGTTTTAGAGAGATTTGGCATGCGAGATGCCAAAGTAGTTAGTACTCCTCTTGCTAGTCATTTTAGACTATCTGCTGCTCAATCATCACAGTCACAGGAAGAGGAAGATTATATGGCATGAGTTCCTTATTCTAGTACCGTCGGCAGTATTATGTATGCAATGATATGTACTCGTCCTGATATTTCGCAAGCTGTTAGTGTCATTAGCAGATATATGGCTAATCTTGGCAAAGAACATTGGCAGGCTGTGAAATGGATTCTCAGATACTTGAAGGGTACTTCAAACTTTTGATTGGAGTTTGGTAGAACCATCAACACTTTGGTTGGTTTTGTAGATTCAGATTATGCTGGTGATCTCGACAGACGCAAGTCTCTAACAGGTTATGTATTTTGCATTGAAGGTTGTGCCGTTAGCTGGAAAGCTACTCTACAACATGTGGTAGCTTTATCTACTACTGAAGCTGAATATATAGTAGTCACTAAGGCTATCAAGGAAGTACTATGGTTGAGACGTTTATTCGGCGAGTTATCTTTACATCAAGGGGTTACTACTGTTCATTGTAACAGTCAGAGTGCTATTCATTTGACGAAAGATCAGATGTATCATGAAAGGACGAAGCATATTGATGTGAAGTGTCATTTCATTCGGGATACTATTGCAGAAAAGAAGGTCCTTATTCAGAAGATCAATACTAAGGACAATCCTGCTGATATGTTTACGAAGGCTCTTCCAGTTTACAAGTTCAAGCAATGCTTGGACTTGATTGGTGTTTAATGTTGGTGAAACAACCCTTTTGGGGCATTACCAGAGAAGGTGAAACAGATCACTACTTGTTTGGGACCAAGTCAAGGTGGAGATTTGTTGACAAATGCATGCCTTGGCCCCTCCTATAAGTCAAAAATTGGTGGCTATTGGTTACATGCTTTGGCCTCCTCTAAGTCAAAAATAAATGGCCACCTTTCAAGCTTTGTATTTTGCCCATGTTAGGCCAAAATCTCCAAAATCTTCAAGCGTACTTGTGGTAAGATTTTTCATGAGCGATGATTACGAAGAGTGGGAAAAATTGACAGAATTTCTTACACAGAAGCTTGGTACTTCAACTATAAATAGAAGGCATCATTTGAGACATTAACACAATATTCCTTCCTCTCCTTCAGTCACCAAAACAGCACAAATCCTCTCATCCTTTTCTTCAGTTATTTTCCATATATTTGATGAGTTTTAAAAGCCTTTTGTTCCAACCTTTATACTTGTATACATTCTCCACCTATTAGTAAAATTGCTCACCCTCCGGCCGTGGACGTAGGTCACATTGACCGAACCACGTAAATTTTTGTGTCCTGTTCCATTTTATTTTGCCTATATTTATTTTCGTTACTATTTTTCAGGCTATTAAATTCAACCGATATCCAATCTGAGGGCATTTTCTTTAACAATATAAAAGGATGCATCTCCTTTGCAATTTCATATCTACGTAGATAATGATTTGGGGTAAGGTTAGAGCTCCAAGGTCTATGCCCAACCTCAAAATTTTTTTCAAGCTTGAGTCCAAAATTCGATAAATATGTTCAAAAAAACTTAAATTCATTTATTGATCAAGTTAACACTATTTAAACTTAATATTAGTTTGAATAGGTTTAAATTTATCTAAAAAGTATATTTTTAGCATTTTCATGTTCTAAATAATGACAAAAAAGATTTTAACATATGAAAATAACATAATTAAGATTGATTATATATATAAGACTTCAGATCAGTTACTCTTACACTTAAAATGCATCTTATGTGTAAGTTTAAATTTTTTATTAATTTGTCTTGGTTTAAGTTTAAGTAAATCAAATTTAATATAATGATTTTAGGTTAAATCAATCTAGTTCGATTTAAATTAGAGTTGACGATGAACTGAGTTTGACTCAAGCATTTTCAATCAATCAATTTGAATTAGGTTCTTTAATTATTGAATAAAATAATATCAGTTTGTTAAAATTTAATAAAATGACATTGCTTTGGCTCGAATTGTTCCGTTGATACTTCTGAACTTGAGTTCAACCCAAGTATAATCAAACCAAAATTTCAACCCTAGTTCTAAATTTAAGCTTCCTACACTTCCTAATCATACTTAAGGGATGTGATCCACTGTATACTTCTAAATATTGAATTTATGTTTGGTAGATAAATAAATCGGCCCCCTAGAGGGTGGTCAAGTTGGTAGAGTAGGAGAGCATGGGGCCAAAAGGTCCTATGTTCGAATCCCCCTACCTATACTCTCTCGATCGAGCTTGTTATATAGGACTTGCCTAATGTGGAGTATCTCGTTGGCGTGATTTGCAGGTTATTACATCAATCCTGAAGTTTAACCAGTGCGCATCCAAAGGATAGTGACTGCGGGTTCCTCCATTCTAAAAAAAAAGATAAATAAATGGATGTAATATTAATGCCAAATGATATTGTTGCATGTATACAAAGATTTATTGCCAAAAGAGTAATATAATTTACAGAGAGAAAGAGGAGTAGCAGGTAAATTATGCATAGATCTTCGTAGCCATCATGGTGATATAATATGAATCATATAGTTGTTTTTTGCAATTGGGTTTTTGTTTTGTCAATACACCATATCACATGAAGATTATTCAATATCAAGAGTAAGCTTTCTTATTAATATTAACCTCAATGCAATTCTTAGGGCTCATCACTTTCTTTGACAATATTGCAAATTTCACAACCTTTGTCATGTTTCAATCTCAAATGTCGCACGTTTTAAATAACGTGCAAAATTGAGAGGGAAAAATGGTTCTTCATGTTCTGGGGATGGATGTAATCAGAAGATTAAAGATGGGTTTAATGGGAGTAAACAAAAGAAGAAGACTTCAAAGTTTCATAGAGTGAGGTTGGTTGATGGCTTTATGAAAGCTTTATTGAATGTTAATAATGATGATCCTGATCCAAGTTTAGTTTCACACAATGGATTAAATAATAATAATATGTTAGATTTAAAATAAACCTACAGTATGAACCCATATAAGCGTACTTCATTCCATTGGAATGGACATGATCGAAGTGTTACAGCTCCTTTCGATTTTAACCCTCCAAAGATACATATAGGTTATCTGCCTTTTTTCCATTGATGGGGTGTTAGAAGAAAAAACCTTAATTCACTCTTGGAACCATAACCACCCACTTATAATTAGGAATATAACACTATAGTTTCTACATATATAGTAGCTCATACTTAATTAAATGATTTAGGCCCATTAAGCTAAAACCTTGTTGGATCACTTTTAATTTTGAATCAAATCTTATAGTAGCTCATGACATATAATTATTAATATGTACCTATACTAGTCCATTGAAATTCTAACAATCTCCTACTTAGACTACATATACACAATACCTTATAATTTTATATTATAATAGACGTTATGAGCTGAAAATTGCTATTAGAAAATCATTTTTAAACAATCTAGCTCATCGATAATATTAATATATGATCAAAGAAACCTTTGTTACAATTATCATGACTAGACCCATCAGTGGTCACATATATTAATATAATTAACAACATGAATTAAGTATGATTATGTAGCATAGAAATTTTATGTCATGTGATCTTAATATATCTAATTACAACTAGTCCCCTTATTCCTCAGTGAGATCAAACTAAACAAAATCAAAGTGTAAACTCATAAAATTCTTTATATTATAGCATTAAATCATAAAAGTCATTAAGACTTGTTTATAACCACAAGTATCTATAAATATAAACACCCATTAAATTAACATATCATTAAATGGAGCAATGTGCTCATAAAAGACCTTGAGTGGTAAACCTTTAGTTAATAGATTCACAATCATAAAGTTTATCTCAATATATTCTATAAACGATCTAACCACTCTGAATTCTTGCTTTAATAACTAGGAACTTAATGTCGATATACTTTGACTTTAATGTGCTCTTGTTATTGTTGACATATTGCCAACTTATTGTTACAAAATAACTTTAATAGTCTTTTAGTGCCATTTATAATTCGCGACCTAGTGATAAAGTTTGGTAACCATATGCTATGATTGGATGCCTCATAATATCCTATAAACTCAAATGCCATGGTGGAAAAAGCTATGAGTGTTTACTTAGTAACTTTTCTAGGAAATAACTCCTATAGCAGGTAGGTAAATATAGACTGAAGTGGATCTACGACTATCTAGGCGTTCCAGAAAATCAGAGTCAAAATATCTAATGATCTCTAACTCATCAAATCTCCTGTTATGAGTATGTAGTCTTTTGTTCTCTTAAAATACCATAAAACCTTTTTGACTACTTCCAAATAATCCATTCCCAGATTGTTCAAATATTTGCCTAACTTTCCGATAATATAAGCAATATCCAGGCATATACATACTTGAGCATACATTAGAATTCCTATAGTTGAAGCATAAAGAACCTTTTGCATTTCTTTAGTTTCTAAATCATTCTTGGGGCATTGATTGAGACTAAATTTATCTCCTTTAGCAATAAGGGTATCACTTACTATCCTGTAAGTCGAATCTCTTAAGTACCTTCTTATTAAAATTTTTTTGTGATAACCTAAGAATACCTTAGGAATGATCTTGATGTATCTAAATCCTTAACACAAAAAATACATCACAAGATATTGTATTTTAAAATTATTTGATAGAAAATTTTTGGTTTTGTGCATAAAGTCTACATCATTGCCAGTAAGTAGTGTGTATCAACATATAAAACCAAAAAAATATACTTACTCCTTAAAAAATTACGAGATATACATTTATCAACCAAATTCATCTCAAAATCAAAATAGATGACAATTTGATGAAACATGTAATGCCATTGACAAGAAGCTTCCTTAAGTATAGATGGATTTCTTTAATTTTCAAACCATCTACTTTGAATATCTAGACACGAAGTTTTCAACTCAATCCATATAAATTATCTCATCAATGTCACCATTAAGTAACATTGTATTGACATCCATATGATACAACTCAAGATCAAAGTGTGCCATAAGTGCCATTATAATCCTAAAAGAATATTTTGAAAAAATCAGTGAGAAATTTTTTATAATTGATGTCTTCCTTTTAAGTAAAGCCCTTTACGATAAGATGTGCGTTATATTTTTCCAACCTTTAGGAAATGTGACAAGATCCCAAAGATCATTGTCTTTCATAGAATTAATTTCCTTGTTCATGGAATTAATCCACTTTTGATAATTATAACTTTCAATAGCTTAGCAGAAGATGATTGGATCATCCTCCACCATGCCAATGTCCATATCATGTTCTTAGAGAAAGATAATATAATCATCTAGAAGTGCATTTTTCCTCTATCTAGTGTATCTTCTTAATGGCATTTGTTCTTGATGTTGTTAAGTTCGTCACTTAGGGATTTTCAATTGATCTTAATCAAGGAGATTTTCACCATTGTCTTATTGCTTTAGAATTGCTTCTTGAACAACGTTAAGAATGATGACTTGATCATGGTCAATAACAACTGTAGGAAGAGAAAGGAATTCCTCTTTACACATAATATTTTTGACCTTGTCCCTCCTTCAAACTCAATATCCTTAAGGAATTTGATATTTCCCATCTCAAAAATAAATTTACCTATTGGATCATAAAATTTGTACCTATGTGCCTGTTCAAAGTATCTAACAAAATATCTAATGATTGTTCTTGAGTCTAGTTTCCTTTCATTAGACCTATAAGGCCTTGCCTCAGTTGGATAACTCCAAATATGAAAATGTTTTATAGTAGGCTTTCTACCTATCCATAGTTCATAAACATTTTTGTCACTATTTTAGTTGGAACTGTATTGAGAAAATAAGCTGTAGTCTTTAATGCCTCTCCTTAGAGCGGATTTAGTAAAATAGTATACAAAATCATACTCTTTACCATATACTTTAATATCATATTTCATCTCTTACTAACATTGTTTCTGCTATGGCTCCTCAGTATAGTCAAAATTTAACGTACTCAGTGCACAAAGCTCTCCTCTTTACGGGGTCTGGGAAGAATTGTAATGTATGCAGCCTTCCTTTTGTATTTTTACAAAGAGGCTGTTTCTATAACTTAAACCTGTAACCATAAAGCAACTTTACCAGTTGCTCCAACGCTCACCTTCAGCATAGTATACTATGGAAAGATATTACATTTCTTTAGAAATTTAGCAAATGGTCTTAGAATTTGTTCACTTAAACATTATATTTGTTATAATATTAACTACCACATTTAGATATAACATTACTAATCCTTTTTCCAAGTTGATTCTTAACCTCAGCTTTGAAAATTTTGAACTAATCTAGTGTTAGTGACTTTTTATGAATGAGATAAAAATACCCAGAACATGAGTAATTGTCTATAAATGTAATAAAATATTTTTGACCATTCCAAAAAGGTGTAGGAAATAACCCACAGATATTTGTTTGGATTAGTTCTAAGATATCTGAAGATTTTTTTAGCACTTAATCTCCTTATATTTATCTACTTTCCCTTAATATACTTGATATAAACTTCAAACTTTGGTAGATCAAGTGGATTGAGAATTTCATCTGACATAAGCCTTTTAATTCTTTGTTTAAAGATATATCATAAATGTTTATGCCATAATAAAGCAGAATTATTATTTGTTAATTTTATAGTAGCCTGTGTATTAACATGTAAGGATTCACTAGATAAGGTAATTATATCAAGTTAATATAGGTTATCATATTTGGATAAAGAATCAAAATTGATAAGTTTTGGCTCATGAAAAAGAATAAATTGTCCATTTCCAAAAGAACATTAACAACCAGCATTGTCCAAATAATATCAAGTCTTAAATGATAACCTAAAACTCCTTATGGCCTCAACTTCAATTGTCGTTCCATCACCTACACAAATGTATCTTTTACCTTCATTTGGCTTTAAATAGCTTAGGCAATCCTGGATGGACACATTTATATGAGTGGCAGCATTAGAATATAACCACGGAGTGTGTCTAGGTACTGAAATTAAATTAACATAAAAACAAATCAAAGAAAAAAATTACCCTTCTTTATATGCCAAGCATGATATTTGGTACTCTCCTTGTCTTGTGAGAAGTTTTTCTATATAAGTTGCAATCAAATTCCTTAGTTTGTTATTTTTGCTCCTTATGTTGCTTCTTTTATGGTACAATACCCACAACATCCTTATCGTTCTTTTTGTTCTTATTATTACCCTTAGAGTTGGAAGTTAAGTGAGCACTTTCAACCTTCTCTTGCTATAATTTCCTTTCTTCTTATACATAATGTGAAATGAGCTTATTAAGAGACCAATTCTCTTTTTGACAATTATAACTGATTGGATTGTACAAGAAGTAGAGAGTTCTAAACCAAATGCATAAGTAAGTCCACATACAACTATACAGGGTTTTCTAAACGCAAAGGAGAATGAGACATTTATAGAGTGCACTCCTTGATATTCCCTTTACTCTTACATCTCATGGAAACAAGACTTGTTAGAAAAGTACTTGTTTTTTTCTTTTCATTTTTAGTAAAGCGTTGCTCAATTTTTTTAAGGAATAATTTAGCGTCCTTCTCTTCAAACATTGTGCCCCCAAATGTTGTTGGAGTTTAACGTTTCTATGATCATAAGGCTTATGCGATATGAGTGGAAAGAGAGTTTGGGGTGTTAAATCTCTACTTTCTTATATACACACATGCTGAAGGGCTTCACTCTCTTTCTTAAAAAAATCATTTACGGGGGGCATAAAAGAATGAAAGATTATCGCTGGTATGTACACCATAAAGGTCTGAAGGATAAAATAAGTACACTAGCTTGAAACAACGTTTATAGGTAAAATTGAGAGTAGGTGAGAAAAGTATTAATAACAGTTTGTCAGCAAACCTCACCATAAGGAAAGAAACTTACGTGACATTATATTCCAATAAAAATGTCAAGCAAAACCCTGTACACATTTCCCTTTTTTTAATCCAAAAATTAAAAAACATGCAAAATCCTAAGGTGATAAAGTTGTCAACATGAAAGAAATTTAGACCCTAATGTAAATGACAAAATACAAGATTATACTAATCAAAACAATCCATATATCTCAATCGTCTAACATAATATAAGTTTTAATATCACTTATTAGATTTAATATAAAATTTACAATATATGATTAAATCAATCATGTCAAATTATTAAGAATAAATTTAATAACAAAAACGTACTTGAATATATTAGAATCAATATGATTAAAGTGTCGTGACTCTTTCCGACTTTTGACCTTCTAAAAGATGCATATATATTGTCCATATATTTTCTGATGGTCGGATATTAAAAAAAAAGGACTAATATAATCTTGAGGATCATAACCACTTATTTATATATTTAATATTTATTCTTATTTTTTTCATCATAAATTATGAATATTAACCTAAAAATTTTATACATACAATAACTCATACTTAATTAGAAGTTTAGGTCTATTAATCTGAAACTTTATTAAATCATTTGTAGTTTTGAGTCAAACCTTATAATAGCATATGCAAAAAATATATATATATATATGCGACTGCGGCACAAGGAGGAACAAAGGAGGTATCCTCTCTTTTTAACCCAGATCCAGATCTGACAAAGGTGACCCAAACCAATAGAGAGATAACAGAAGCAAGCGGCGTTAAGACCCATGGGAGCTCCACAGTAGCGTCCACGGTGGAGTTCCCCGCTCTCTTGCGTGAAGTTGCTCAGAGAGCTAAACCTGAATATGGCATTGGAATTGACGTCTCTGGAGTCTCTAAGACCCATGGATCTTCTCGACCGCTAGTGCATAGAGCAAACAACTTCAATTCCAGCAACATAAGATCTAAATGAAGCATTACCCTGATGTCATGAAGGATGACATTGTTTGTCATCCCCTTCAACTCCTACAAGCGGGGGAGAGAGTATGGTCGAATACACTGGTGGGATCCTTCTAGAGCAGAAGTCCTATATTTCCAATTATCAAGACCTGGGCTAGTGAACGGTGGAGTAAACAAGGTTTGGAAAAAAACTCTACTCACTGATGACGACATGATTATTTTCAAATTTGCTTTGGACGGTAATCTGAATGATATAATTGGAATGGGTCCTTGGTATATTGGGGGACAACCCATGTTTTTATAGAAGTGGAAGCCAGGGATTGCTTTTAATAAGGAATGTGTCGAAGATTTCCCAATTCGGGTCCAATTCTATAATCTAACGCTTGAATTGTGGAATGTGCAAGGATTAAGTTTTCTTGCTAGTTCCTTGAGTAAACCGTTGGGTATGGATGCACAGACATCAGGTATGGATAGGATAGAATATGCAAAAGTATGCATAGAAGTGAGTCGATAGGCTACACTACCAGATTGTCTTCCAATTATGCACCTTAGTGAATTTGGAGAGATGGTGAAAGGAGAAATACAACTATCCTATCCTTAGAAGCCACACAATGGTAAGAAATGGGTATGGATGCACAGACATCAGGTATGGATAGGATAGAATATGCAAAAGTATGCATAGAAGTGAGTCGATAGGCT
>JANQAP020000287.1:3467682-3489021 GCA_026874005.2 Erythroxylum coriaceum
AATGTGAGCTTAAGATGCATGTATTGCCAATTGTCCTCTAATACCCCTACTTCTATTGAATGATGCCATAATAGCCATATACCACCCGCAAAGCCTATTGATTCAATTTTGTGTGTGAAATTGAAACCCAGTTTCCTTACTGTTTTTCAGCTTCATCGCCACTAGTTCTAGGTTCCAAAATGACTATAAGTTGTGCTTTATGTGTTTGTTTAAAGTCTTTTAAAACAGAGATTGTTGTCTTGTTATGAATACCCTGGCAATTCCAGAATACTATTTTGTACTCCATTTAAAAAAAGTTTAGGTTTGAAGACTTATCTCCCCATATCAAGGGGGTGGTCCTCGTGGTAGGGATCATGATCAGTCATTTCTTGCTCCTCATCGATCATTTCTGTTGTATTTGTGTGTTGATCTGTATCTGATTGACGAGTTGTAGCTGGTATTTTGAGTATTTTTGTCATGCGAAAGCCCCTAGTATCAGGTGGTCGTCCTTTCACAAACTTCCTGTCTTCCACACGTAGTCCTTTAAGTGGGTGTGGAATGATCGTTGAAGTGTGAGATTGTTTTGCAACCATTTGTACCTGGGTAATGTTGCTTTGTTCATTGATGTTGAGTGTGCATGCCTGGAAGTTCCTTGCCGATTTATGCTTGAAAGACTATCTTGAGCTGAGCATGATGAAGTTGTATTTGTGCCTGGTTGGAGTGTTTGAGCTGAATTTTGGGCTGTATCTTTGCAGGTAGTGGGCTTCTTGGGACTTGTTGTTGTCTGGTTAGTGGGCTGATTCGTATGTGATAAAGTTGTTGTGGCCATTTTTTTGACTCACTCCTTGTCACCCATGTAAGTTGGCAGCTTCCTTTTTTCATTTTTTTACTTTTGGGCCTTTTTTTGGTCCTGTCTGCAGTAAAAGCTGTCTCCTTATCTTTATTTAATATTTGAATTTAAGGCTGGGTGGGGTTAGTCTCTTCTAGACTCTCCTTCTCTAAAAGAGAGAAGCGAGATGATGTCCGAACTTGATAGGACTCCCCCTTCTTCTGAGTGCCCGTCTTTTTAGCGGGATTAAGATGACGCCTTCCCTTTTTCTGTGCGATTAGCCAAGGCCCAGGCCTGGCTAATTCTTCCCGTTGCAAGGGCGGTGTGACTGTTGGTTCGAATTTCTGTGGTGGCGGTTGACAAGTTTGCATTTTCGACATAGGTGTCGCCTGAGAGATTGGATTTTTGCCAGAGTACTCTGTTTCTGATGGACTAGTGGTGGCTTCCTGAGCATTCTGAAGCTGATTATCAGTCTTTGAACTTGGCTCCCCTTCTTTATTGAGAGAACATTCCACCGCTAGATGACCGTATCTACCACAAGAGACACAAATTCTGTGGAGATCTTCGTATGAAACCAGATATGACTTTCCATTAACAGTAACTGTGGGAATCGACGTTTTTCTCAAGTCCATTCACACTGCAACCCGAGCAAACTGTGCTCTTTCTTCCTGTAGTGTATGTTCATCAGCCTTGATGTATGACCCAATTGGCTTGGTTATTTCCTTCAGCACATCTTCATGAAAATATCGAGGCAGTAGCCCTGGGATTCGTGTCCATGTGGCTACTGAATCAATGTGTTCAGCAGTTGTGTCGAAGTTCCTGTGATAGGGATAAACAGTGATATAGTGTCTTAATATGGACCATGGACTTTGCAGCAGAACTTTATGGTGGTCTTCTTCACAAGACATCTTTGCTATATAGAAACCATCTACAATGTTGATTAGTTTAATTTCTCCCTTAGGCCTCCATAATCCCAAAAGCCTCTAGTAAAGTGTTTTGTAATTGATGTATCTGCCCAGTGGCCTGATGATTATGGATAGAACATCATTCTTATCCATTTGTTCTTGTATCCTTTCAGAAAAAGTGATGAAATGAGCTCCATCAATGCACTTGTGCTGGACATCCCCTGGTGCCACAGTAATTTGAAGGCGATTGAAGTTTGAGCTTGCAGAGGTACCTGACTGCTGGCTATGCTGATTTTGTAGAAGGACGATTTTAAACAACATAGTAGCAGATGGAGGCATCGCTGAAGCTCCACTTGCATCAGTAGCAGTAGCATCCATAGTAGTAGGCGAAGTATTAGTATTTTCAGAAGTAGTGATAACTGATGTTGGGGTATTTTGTATCATTTGATCATGTATAGGCGGAGTGATATGCGGTTTATCAGTTTCCATGTCTATTTGGACAATGGAAACCAATAAGAAGAAGTGGTTGATTCTTTACTCAAAAAGAGAGAAGTTAGAGCAAATGTTTATGAAATCAGAACCTGGTAAGTGCTAACTCTCTTTCTCATGCATTATACCTTAAATAAAAAATGTATCTTAACTTAAGAATTATTTCTAAACAACAATCAGAAAATTTTGAGACTATCATGAAAAATAGTCAATATATAAATCAAAGTATTTATAAGTTTAAGCACAAATTACAAAGTTGATCATAATATATACTCTCGCTTTCGCACACCTAAATTATATATTGTCTTCAATATATACACAAGATGCTCACATGCTACAAAAATAATCAACATAAGATAAATCACAGAGTAAAAGACTCCCCTAATTTGTGAGCATCGAAAACATAATGTATTATAGTGTAGGTGGACATTGGGGTGATATAACATAATTGTCTCTTTTGTTTCTCAATCTATTCGGCCATTTTTGAACATGTTTTTCGATTGTTAGCAGTGGTGAAGCAGCACTAGATTGATTTTTGTCACTTGGATTCGTCATGGATTGGGCCTTGCCGCTGTCCTGTTGATGCCTTTTGTGCATCCCATAACTACGAACGATTGTGACTAATAAAAACTAATCCTAGGCAATAATGAGAATAAATAATTAATAAATAAAATGAAAAAATGAATATTAATCAAGATAAAAACTAAAGTAAAAGTAGTAAAATTTAATACCAAAATAGTGCCAAAAAAATTGACAACAATTTACACAGATGGTACGGATTGTTTGGTGTTGAGACGTTAAATACCACGACATTGTTGTCTACCCCCTACCTCCCCAGCAGAGAGATTTGCCAAATACATCTCAGACTCTGCCATCCAATATAGCCCGCAACACGACGACGGAGTCCACCTCCCGAATCATCAATCCCTCGCCGCACCCGCCACCACAGGACGGCGTATTCCAGTTGAGGATTAAGGAAAGGCAGGAATCATTCAATGAGTCTGCACCCTACCTTCAGTCTTACATTTTGACCCCCAAGGGTATTTTGGTAATTGACCTCATTAATAGGTCCCCCAAGCTTTTAAAAAAAAAAAAACTGGTCTGGTGAAACTTGTGTACGTTGCGTATTGCTGGAGTTCCTCGGCATTGATGAGCTTGGTGGACTAGTCACTTGGTGGGGTGTTAAGACATTGATCTGGCAACTGTGTAGCGCTTGGTGTTGCTGCTAGCTGTGTCGGTGCTGCTGCCTGTGTGTTGGTTGTGCGGTGCCACACTGAAGCATGACTGCTGGAGAGTGCTTGGTGATCGTGTAATTGGTTGATGGACACAATAGCTGGGATGTTTTTGCTAGTTGGCTGGAACGTTGTGCGGGTGGGGACTAGTTTGGTGCTGCCTGATTTTTCTGTAGCTGTTGACGCGTGCTGGGAGGATAAGCTGGACTGGCGTGGTCGATGGCTACATGTTGGAGCTGGACATGTGCGCACAGGTAGACGCTGCTGGACTCTGGTGCGTTGTGACTGGAGCGGATTTAGAGAACCTGAAGACAAGAAGAAAGTTAGGTTTAATTTTGTGTTTTGAATTTTTTTTTATATTTTTATGTTAAAAATAAAGAAAGAAAAATCTAATATTATTTATTTATTTTTCTCATCATATTATTTCTTTTCCTATATTCTATTTTTATGTTTTTATTATTATATATTTTTTAATAAAAATCACAAATTCTTTAAAATAAAACAATTCACTAATATGTGTAAAGCTCCTCATGGATGTTACTATTTTGAAATTTAAAAGGTTTCATTCTGAAAAGTTGAATCATAAAAGATAAGATTTCGCCTTATGAGTTTTAGAATTATAGAATTTTGGGTGATTACTTCTCTAACTTGATCTATGTAAGGCGTGATCACGCCTTATGAATTTTAGTAATATAAAATTTTTAATCTTTTATCCTGACAGTTGAATTATATAACAAGTGATCTCGCCTCATAAATTTTAGTAATATGAATTAAGACTCAATTCCCCCATAAACCAATAAACTAACTTCTAAAAAACAAACAAATGAAATCTATATATAACTAGAATATAACTAATAAAAATTATCATGATTTAGGTTGCCTCTCAAAAAGCTCAATTAGTTAAGGTTGTTATGCTCGATATGACTTTTTTTTCTTTTGAAAAATCTACATATTGGGGAAGTGTCAAATTAATATCCACCATACTTGAAACCATCATGTCCTTATAAAATGGTTTCAATCTACGTCTGTTCACCTCAAAAATCTTCTTGCTATCTAAACTTTTTATTTACACTGCAGGAAATACATTAATGACAACAAAAAGGTCAAGCTATTTAGAATGTAACTTACTTTATATAAGCTTAATCAAGAATTATATAATAACACTTTCTGTCCTACCTTAAATTACATCCTAAGGATCATATTATTATGGAACATTTTGGTTTTCCTTTTATAAATTCGTGTAAGCATTTGATCTTAGTTCCTCTAGCTCTTGCAATTGCAATTTCCTTTCCTCCCCATTTTTTTTTTTCCAAAACTTTGTTTACAAATCCATCTTTCATTGTTAGATTGAGTCTTCCTTGTGATTCCCTTATTGGCTTAGAATTTCTTCTTGTCATTTAGTTAACCATTTTGAGATGATTACATGTAGTGACTCTCTCTCACCTAAATGGAGAGACTTTACGTCATCTAGTAGGGACTTCAAATCTATATTTGGATCTTGCTCATTCACTTCCATTTTAGCATTAAAATATGACCCATCATCAACACTTTCTTCTCTAAAAATATCTTACACACTTGATTCCACAATATCCATATGATAAATAGAGTAAAAATCATTAGAGTACTTTAATTCTTCGAAAATGTTAAACTTTAATATCTCTATATCAAACTCAACAGAAAGAGTATCCTCATCTACATCAATATTTGTCTTAACAATCTTCATAAACAACCTTCCCAACTAAATCAAAGATGAACATTTTACACTATCTCTATCTAGTTTTAAGTTGTAAAAGTCCACTGGAAATATCAATCTGTTAATTTGGACTAAAACATCCTTATAACTCCAATAGAATGCACATAAGAATGATCAACTAGCTAAACAATCACATTAGTTTTTTTTGTAAAGAATTTAGATTTAAAGCTCCGTAAAGTCTGGCATAACATTAATAGATACATTTAAGTCTTCAATGGCAAGCATAATTTTCTAATCACCAATGATATAAGGAAGTGTAAATATACCTGGATCTTTGTATTTTTCTAGTAATTTCCTATTTTTCATAGTCAATATATTCTTATCCAAAATTATACTCTCTTTATCCTTTAGCTTCCTTTTTTATGCATATTGTTTTAATAAATTTGCATATTTTGGAATTTTCTTGATGGAATCTAGAAGTATATTGATTTCCACCTTTTTGAAGGTTTCTAAGATCTCTCTTTCATTTTCCTCTTCTTTGATTTAGCCAACCTGTAAGAGAAAGGAGATACATATGCATCAGTTGATATCAGTAAAGACAAATCACCTTTTACCTTTGTTGATTCTTGAATTAGAGGTTCATCTTTGCTTTCTCCTTTGTTATACTTTCCTATCTCCATTAGTAAGGAAGATCTAAATTGAATTTTCTTCTTACTTCTCAATGTTGTTACATTCATTCTCCTTAAGATTTAACACCATTTATAAAGGTAATTTTCCTGATGCTTATACTTCCAATTAACTAATTGAGGTGGCTAATTGAGTGATATGATTTCATAAGTTCTGAATATTTGCTCTTGTTTTCTATTGAAATTATTGAGTATTAGTAGCAAGTGCCTTAACAATTTCATCCAAAGACATACCTAAATTTAAAGATTGAAATTAAGCTTGTGTAGGTGTTTAAGGTTGTCTATTGAAATTATGAGGTTGGTATCTTTATTACCCTCCTTGATTTCTATAGTTAAAGTTTTGATAACCTCTCAATCTTGGATTATAATGATTGTAATAAGGGTCATATTTTTATTGAGGTTGACTCGGAAATCCCCTTATTGCATTAGTTTATTGGATAAAGTCTTGTTGCAATATAGGACACACATCTAAAGGACATACAGGGAATGAACATATTCTGTACACTTAAGCTTATTGCAAACTGACCTACACTATTTGACTTACTAAAGTAGTCAAATCTAAAATTTTATGTTCAAGGTTAGTGTTACTTACCTCATTCACGTGCTTAACAGTTCCATTTATCATTGTCCTAAACTGTTGAGCATTTTTGGCAATATTTGATATCAATTGTCTAGCCATTTCAAATGTTTTATTTACCAAAGCTCCTCCACTAGTTGTATTTACCATACTCCTATCCATTGGCAGTAGCCCTTCATAAAAGTACTAAATTAAAAGTTGGTCAGGAATCAGATTGTGCAGTTAGCTAGCGCATAACTCTTTAAATCTCTTCCAATATTCATTTAATGTTTCTCTAGTGAATTGTCTTATCACATATATTTCCTTTCTAATATTGGCTATTCATGATGCAAGAAAGAACTAGGAATAAGTTTTTCATCTCATTCCATATTGTCATGGAGCCGGAGAGAAGATAACATAGCCAATTCTTTACCTTATCTTTCAATAAGAATGAAAAGGCCTTGAGATTAATTTGTTTTCCTTTCACCCTTTGTGACTTCATTCCAGAGTAGACAACATGAAATTATTTCAAGTTTTTACGTGGATCTTTACCTACAAGACTATGAAAGATAGGGAGTAAGTGAATTAAATCAGATTTTAATTCAAAATATACCTTGACATTTGGAAACATTATGTATAAAGGTTATTGATTCAAATTTGGTGCCACTAACTCCCTCAAAGTTCTAGTGTTAGATTTGCCATATTTTCTTCAACTTATTGGAAATTAAAATCTTCACCAATCATTAAGTCTATCTCAACTTTCATTTCTAGAAATATATGACCTTTTCTTTGCCTAGTCTTTTTCCTTAAAAGATGTGTTGTCTTCTTAATTTCATAATCAAACTATAAGACAATACAAAAAATTAAGAAACTAAAATAGTTCCACAACAACGGTGCCAAAATTTTGATCAGGTTATCGAAGCCTGTAAAATTAAATATGATTCTCTAAACTCTTGTAATAGTTGTGGAACCATGTTAAATCCCAAGAGAACTAAATACTAGTTTCTTAATTTCAATTAACAAAACAAAGTTGAGGGGGGGGGGGGGGTTATGATTAATTAACTAACAAACTAAATTTAGTAAAGAATCAAAATAAATCAGCTAAAGAGTGAGAAATTTAGTTTTAATTAACTCCGATTCAAGGGAATTATCTCTTCTAATTATAACATTCATCATTGGTCTAAAAAGAATATTTTTCACAATTCAAGTAGTTAATTTGATACATATTAGGATAGATATATTATGTCTTAAGTTTTCCTAAATTAGTTAGTACAAACCCAACATTCAAACCAAAACTTACTATAAATTAATTGGATATAATAACATTCTATATCAATTAAATGATAGTAATAAGCTTAGAGAAAAAGACTAAACCCTAAATCAAATAATTGAGATAAATAGAACTATTTAATTTAGTTTTCTTGTTTCTCATAAGTTAAATATCCAACTTCATAAATAACTTATTTGCTACTTATACCAATCCTTCATGAAAATTAGGATCACTGAATTTATAAATAGCTATAGAATCATCAACATCAAATTAATTTTTCAACTCAATTAATATTAATTATTCATGAAATATAAGAACACAAAACATTAATCTAAGTTTAGAACAAATCCTTATAAGGTTATAATTAGATTTTTAAATCCCTTTGAATCAGAATATTTGGAATCAGCAACACATAACTTTAGTTCCAACACTAAAAATAGAAGAAATGATGAAGGATTGAGAGAAAATTACAAAGAAATGAAAGAGAATAATGTATAGAGGTATTGGATGTGTTTGTCTCCTTCTTTCCTACTAAATAACTAGCCTCTTTCTATCTTCCAAAGATTCCTATCTAAAATAAATCCAAATTCCTACATAATCGAGTTGGAAACAAGTTTCCTAATTAAATTTAAACTCTTGGGGTGAATCTAGCATTATGTGTGATCTTGCCTTATCCACTGCAGTGATCTGTCTACTTTTTTCAAAATTCATAATTTTGACTAATAATGCCCTAGTTTCATCCAATATTTTTTTTCTCATGTCTTAAAATAAGATAAATATTAATTTAACCATTTAAGCAGCAAAATTAAACCAAAACAAAAAGAGATAGATCTAATTAACATAACCAAATAACATTTTATCAAAGTCATGTTATGTTGGGAAGGGAATATATGCTATAAGTTATGGTTTTTCCTTTCTCTTAACCATCCTAATTCATACTAAAATTTCCTTTTTTAAAAAAATTTCTTCTTTATTTTTTGACTCAAAAGAGGAATAGTAGAGAATTTATGATGCAACAAAAATAGAGAAACCAACAAGTACCACACAACCCCAATAAGAAGCTGTAAGATAGAATGCCATAGGAAATCTAAGAGTGTAAAAGGCAGCTAAGCCTACATAGGAGAGAGAAGAGAGAGGTATTTTTAATTTTTTGGATCTCATTTGCCACATAAGATACACATCTAGTAAAAGGCCCATAAAAAATTTTTGATATATTTTTTGTAATGGAAGATTAACAGAAAATTTAAGTTGGGAGTTCAAATTGAATGTGTGAAACATTAATTTCCTATTAAACGAGTCAAAACATTTGGGTTCAAATTAAATTTTAGTAAAAATGTTAGGGTATAATTTGACCATTTTGTTTTATGTTGAATTACAAACCTCAGCTCTAACTTGATTAGAAGGAAGAGGACCAGATTTATAACTTCTATTGAAATGTCCATATGTGCCACATTTACCATACAATTAGAATATCCTCTTTTGTAATATCCTATAAGGAGTCTTCACTCTCTTCGGTTCATCTTCATCTTTTTTTCTTATTCTTTTTAGGCCTACCACTCATAACTCTTTCCAATAGTGAATGAATCTCTTCATTAATGTTTCATAAGCCTCTTTCTAAAATAACGCTTATTCATATATACCTTGAGTTGTTGAATGGATAGAGTATGTCGCTAATGGTATGACTACAAAGATACCTATAAAGTTCATATGTCTTACAATTACAAATCTCCTCCGTTCCCAATTAGACAACATATTTATTATATACATTATTCACTTCATATTTCATGTCCCTATTCCAAATGATTCTCCATTTCATTACATTCAATTTGTTCTTGTTTAATTTCTTTATCACCTTAGGTACTTTGTCTCCCTTCCATCTCTTAGCTTATTTCTTAAGGTCATAATGCCTCTTGGTTAACATAATCTTACTAGTATCTAATATACTGATGATAGGGTGATCTCTAGTCAGCAGAATCTAAGACTAGAATGTCTCACTCATATTATTGTTTATAATTGGACATTTGGACTCAACACTTTAAAAGTTGTACTTCATATTTCTTTAGGGTATTTAAGTAAGTCCTGTGCATATCATAGTGCAAGTTAGTTTAATTTAATGAGCATATCATCAAATGTTTATATAAATATTGCCATTGCACAAATCTAGAACGCTGTTCTAGGATCTTTTTCCTTTTATTTTACCACCCAGTTATTTATAGTAGATTGCAATATATCATTCCTGGCTAGCATGAGTTCTTACAAATTAAAAACAGTAATTTGTAAGATTGCATAGTTGTAAATACGTGTATAAATTTCTTTTAGTTGTATGAAATACTTTGTGCATATTATATATTATTATGATTCCTGGACCATCTCTAAGCTCTAAGTTAATGGCTAATTGCTTACCAAACCACTTCTATTCTTAACATTCTCCACCTTAAAAATTGCCTATATAATTGGATAAATGCCTCAGTTGCCATTAAATCCTATGGTAGTTAAAAGTTGTCCCTTGTACTTTATTCTTAAACAACATCCATCCATACTAATTATAGGTCCCAAATTCTTTCACTTCTTTTTCATAACATCAAAACACATATATATTCTCTTTAATACAAACTTAAGTTTAGATTTTCTAAGTTAAAGCTTAATTATAGAATATGGATTCATTTCTTTGAACTCAAAAATATGACCATAAAGCTTTTCATATTTATTATGCTGCTCTTTTGCTTTTGTTGTAAGAACTATCTGTACATATTTGCATATACTAAAATTAACTGATAAATTTAGTTTCTCCCTACATCCTTCTACCATTTTCTTGATCTTAATGCTCAATTTAAATAGGATTTTTGCTTAAAATATCTCATAATAAAATTGGATGTAATGAATAAAAAGAATTTTAGAAGCCTTTTATTTCTCTATCATTATATACAATACTATCCCTATTATCTATTATTGAATTCAAACATAAACTCTTATATGTCAATTTAGAAACCAATGCCTTCAGCCACTAAGCCATACCAACCTTGGCTTATTGGTTAGATTGCATGTATTCTATAGATTGTAAGTTTTCATCTTCAAGCACTTCTCTTTTCTATAAAATGAAGCATATAGTTCAAATGAGTTTAACAGTATCTTGTCCTTTTCGCTCCATTCCTTTTGAAACTTAAGTCAAATTATGTTGCAGCTTTATAATTTGTAACTACTTCCTTAAAGTGCTTTGCACTATCAAACATTAACCCAATAACCATTCAGTTGTAATAACTTCTCGAACATGTTTATTAGCTTAACTAAGTCACCTCAAAACTGCATCTAGTTCTTAAACAATTTGACATTCACCATTAACCAAGAAACTCCTAGGATTAGAAGAGTCAATGTACATTCTATTATGACCTGCATCAACATTGATGTCAAAATTCAAGTCAAAAGTACCTCCATCACGAGCGCCCAAAGCAAAATCACCATCTTCACTTAATTTAGAGTCACTAGCTGATTCTTCATCTCCCAAATCACCTACATCATCTAAATCTCCACCACCATCAATACCATGAGCTTCAATACCATTAGCATCTCCTAAGTTAACATCACTATCACATCTTAAATAAATGTTTGTTTTGCCTTTCAAATTAACTGTAACACCATTATCACCTCCCAAAATCAACATCTAAACCATTATCACCTCCCAAATCAACTTTAGTGTCACCTCTTAAATCAACAATAACGTCATTTCCATGCCAATTATCATGTATTATTGATAAAGGTATGATGGTGTTGGTTCATCGACATGATCTAAATAAACATCAACTATACCATACACCTCAATTGATTTAATCAAACACAGTGCACTCTGATTAGACTACAACCTCCTTAAACTATCATCCAACCCCTTCTTAGGATTGAAATACTATGCAGTAACAATATTTGTATAGCCTAATATAACACTCATTACACATTCCCCTCTCAAACTCAAATAATCCAACTCTATATTGTCAAAATTTTCAGTTGCCTGTCCTATATTCTTCAGTGTACCTTCCTAAGAAAATGTTCACTAAAATAACCTTATACTAACTCTTTTATTTACTACAATCCTATAAAGACAAATGAAAATAAATCACTATATAATATAACAAAAATAACATATGATTAAGCAATATTCATCAACTATATTGAAAAAAAACAATATAGTTTAAAATGGAAAAAAGACCTAACAAATGAATATAGAAGAGCAAAGACTAAAGAAACAATATAGTACACAATATAAGTTCCTAATTGTATAACTCATATGCTTAAATAAATCTAGCACCCTATTTTCTTAGTCAACACTCATTTGAAAACTCTTTGACATCTAAAAGCTAAAATAAATGTGTGCATTCTGAAGTACAATATGGTGGCCTTGTACCTCAGTTAAAGAGTCTAATTAAGGAAGGTAAGCTATAAAAGAAGCATAAAGTATAGTACTCTAAACATAAGAATTATTTTAACTAGATTTTGGAGATTGTAAGAATTATGGATGCAATCACGTTAAACTTATAATAATTATAATAAACTACATAAGTGTAGTGAAGGTGAATAGAGGTAGAAATCTTTTAGTTGTTTTTTCAATTTTTGACATTGATAAATGACTACTAAAGATGTATTTGGTAGTGTGGCTTATTTCATATGCCTAAATTTGAGACTATAAGTTTGCTCATACTTTTGTATTAAAAAATGAAAAATGAATTGTGATATGATAACAAACCAAAACAATGTAATGAATATAAAGATTAGTTGTTATCATTATAATTTATTATGTCTATTTATTTTATTATGTTTGGCCATTCTCATCTAAGTAGAGTAAAACTTTCACTTATTCCATCTTACATATGTTCCTAGATTTAGAAGTTAGCAACCTAGTATATATAGTTTTGTTCCATATTATTCTAACCATTCAAAAGCCTATATTAGATCATATTCCACAAAAAACGAGGCTATAAAAGGAGATACGTTAACTTTAGATGACCTACTCCTTGGTGAAAGGTTAATAATTTACAACACTCAATTCCTTCGGAAACCTTATTTCTTGTAATTTGAATTAATTAACAACTCACTTTTTTAAACATTCCTGTTCAAATACCATCATCATCATCAATACTCAGTTAAATTCCTGCTAGGAAAAATTTGAATAACATTAAAGATGTATGTTTCCTAGCTTTTGTTCAAAAAATAAAAGTTAAAATAAAACATAAGGGACCACTTTCCTTGAATTTTCTCCTATGACACATAAGGGACCATAGGGGGACCACCTACCTCTACTTTCTCTACCTATGTAAACAAGAGTTCAAGACCCTATAAACATATATGTTATACTTTGTTCATGGTCAAGCACAATTAAAAATAAATGAATAGCCAAAAGGTGGGATTACCTAACCTATTCAAACCATAATACTCTAACTCTTCGAAGTTATCCACAACTAAAGGTTAATTAGGGATGAATGAAACCGATTGTGGTTCAACAAAGGGACAATGAAATTGAACATAGGGGAAGAACGACAAAAAATAGCCGTAAAGAATAGGGAGAAAGACAAAGATGAGTATTTGGGTTAGAGAATTGTGGCTTTTTTTGTGATTTTATTAGGTTAGGGATTTCTAAAGCGTTGGGGTCATGTAAATTGTAAAAAATCATAATATTAACCTTTGTTTTTTTGTTTTATCATAAAAGTTAATAAGTAAATCTAAAAATTAAATTTAAATAATAAATAACATATTAGCTACTAGGTTGGCACATTACCTGATATAACATAACACGTGTTTTTAAATAATAGGAACGTAAATAAAGAAAAGGTGATGTAGTTACTCTTTTTAAAGTAAATTATTCTATTTTTTAAATTTTAGAGGGTGAATTAGTACTAAATATAACAATATGGGCCATATTTGACATTTGGCAAAATGTTGGGAGGCAAATTAGACGTTTTCCTAAAACGAAACAAAACAACAATTTTAGTATCTATCAATTATTAGTTATCCTTGGCAAATTTTAACATACATCGTATATTATACTAACTATATCTTATGCATCAAAATGTAAAAACCATAATAGAATAAAGATGCAAAAATTTACTTATAATTTTATTTATTTTTATTATTTTAATTCACGTAAAGATACTTTCAAAGTATTAAATTCTAAATTTGATTTTTACAATTATTCAATTTATTCTTTTTGTTTCTCATAAGTCAAATATGTAAGTACAAGAATAAAACACTTTATAGTTGTACCAATTATTTATGACAATTATGGATCACTAAACTTATGGATAACAATAGAATAATCAATACTAAATTAATTTGTGAGACCAATTAATATTAATTACATATGAAATATAAGAACAAGAAACAATAATATTTGAATTTAAACTAAAACTCAAGTTTCAAAAAGACTTCCAAATTTGCAAATGGAGTTATAATTCCCTTTGAATTAGAAAACTGAGATTTAGCCACTCATAACTATCTTTCTACACCAAAATAGAAGAAAGAAGACAAGAATGGTGAATAACTTGTTCCTCCCTCTCCAAAACCATTTTTATAAATATTTCAAAGATAATGATTAAAACAAATCATAATCCCTATATAATATAGTGAGTTTGACTCATAGGCGCGATCTCATCTTATCATTTTTTAACAATATGTCATCTTCTGTTCAATGTTACCAAAATTGAGCCAATTTTCTCTTGTCACCTCCTAAAACAAAATAAATATGAAACTTTACCAATTAAACATCAAAATTAGCCTAAAATAAAAGAAATAAGTCTAATTAATATGATCTAGTTATATCATATCAAGTTCGCCCACACCAGGCTATGCCTGTCCTCAAGTATACCAGGCTATGCTTGTCCTTAAGTATACATCAATTCAATATATCAATCATCCTCTTATCAGCCTCTAATTCTCTTTCATGTTTTAAGAAAACATTTAAAAACTTAATATACATTAAAGGCTTAAGATAAAATAACAATCAGCAAACACTCTTAGGATAAATTTTTAGAATGAAAATATATCTTATCAATTCCATTGAAATCAAATAAAACAAAACTTAACACCCTCTTATAGATCTCACGCTATGAACTCAAAGTGTTTAGGCTTTATTAAACTCTCAAATCAAATATAACAAATTTTTTTCGTAAGCTTAATCATGAATCATATCTCCACCACTAACAAATATGAATTTAATTCATACTTCAAAGGCTTTTGATAAGGTTTATAAGGCTTGGGTAAAGGTATGGTAGAAAAGAAAATTTTAGTTTTAACAAATTAGAGGAACTATACAAACTTATCTACACAAGCTTAAACTCAAATCAGCCTGAAATTCACTTGATTCAAATCACATGATTATAACCACATCATTTTTACTTTTATTTTTATTTTTATTTTTTTGAAGAACAAGAAACATTAAAGAGGATTTTTTTAATGATGCTTTTCCCCTATTCTATAAATACTGAGAAATCAGATCACTACAACTTGAATTAACTAATTTACATTTCATAAAAGTAGTTAAAATCTTGTGTAAATACGCTTTATAGAATTCTATCAATTTAGGAGCTTAAAATTATTAAGGAAATCAACAACAAAAAAGTGTAGAAGTGACTTATAACATGGTTAATATGGAAGAAAAGAAAGGTCAGGACTTAAATTGGTTCTCAAGGGGTAAAAATTAAGGTAGGCTTTTATAAGTAAAAAATTGTTATACCTAAGTGACCCTATCATCTTTATGCATAAATTCACCAAATATGTGGTCTCAAAATGTATACAAGAGTAAGTTGTAGCATGAATAAGCTATGTTTGATAAAACATAACAAAGAAATATGTACGAGCACAAATGTAATGAATTGCTCTTAGGCTCAAAAGATCACACAAGTATCAAATTGCATTTAAGTCGTGCACATATTCATTCAGTAAAAATCAATAGGATACTTTGAATAATTTATAGGAAAACACTGATCATGCTCATCTCTCTCATGCATTAAAACTCACACAAACAATTTATCCTAACTTGAATACTATTTCTAAATAATAATTAAAAAATTTAAGGTTGTCGCAAAGGAAAATCAACACATACAAATCATAGTATTTAAGAGTCCAAACATAAATTACAAATTTCAACAAAGAAAAAATAGACACCTATCATAATATGGTATATACACTAAATCTCCCTCACTCTTAAATCATACATTGTCCTTAATGTATGCATAAGATGTTCACATTTAACAAAATTAATTATGATACTCCCCTTAGTGAAAGATTATAATACTCCCCTTAGTTTTAGATGGTTATAGCCATCTAAAACTAATTGCACTATAATGTAGGTGGACATAGGTGTCACCTTATAAATTAAAGCAAAGCATCCAAATTCCTCCACATTTTAGAAATTTTATGCTCCAACCTCTCCAATTGAAGATTATATTTGTGTCAGATTGGTGCTACTAGAAGAAATAGAGGTTGTTGAACATCCAAATCCTTGTGTTGATGTGATAATAAATCTCCTCAGAGAGAATCATATGAAATAAAACAAAATCTCCTCTTTTTTTCTTGTTTGATCATTTTCATTATACTCAAATAAGCATTATCCAAATGTTCCATCTCACAAGTTACATACATATCATTGTTAGAAATATTATGCAAGTAAAGATTAATAGTTAAGTGAGTAATCAAAGAACCATGACACAAATTTTTATTAGATGATAAAATAATTTTAAATTGTATTACTAACCAAACTCTCAAATTAACATAAACCTTATGTACAATGCACCCATTAAAGAATAATTCAGCTTTAGCACATGTACAAGTTATAGCCTTCCTCCCTGAATAATTAAAAATAAGAAAACACTACAAATAAACCCATTTAAGTTCTTTAAGAAAGCTACTTTATATTGACTAGGATGATACACATTTATGTCAAAAGACATTGATTGTAAAATTTTAAAGGATCAAAATCACCATAATCTATAACATATTCCTTATACTAGGTATAATTGGCATATTCATCAGTTATTAACCCTAAGGTCAAATTGAACTCAGTGATACTTTGCTCAAAATTTTTACCTGTTAATCTATATTGCACAACATGAAGACTACATTGAGTGAAATTACCATGTTTATCAAAATTTAAAAATAGTATAGAACTCCTTATTTAATTCAATAATCATTGGATAACTAATTTGAATAAAATTTCCCAACTCATATCATCAATCAAAGCATCATATTTTTCATTGATATTCAACTCCTCTAAAGAAAGGTATTGGACATACTTACTTGAGTTAATTTGTTTTGTTTTAAGAGAAGCTTGCCTTTATTTTATCTCTTTAAAATTGAAGATAAGATATCTACAAAGGTCACTCAGCCAGTGGTAAAATAGACATACGCTTGATTATTTAAGTACGCTTCTAATTGGCTCGAGTGATTGATACATTTTTTAATTAGCTTTTGTCAAATAAATTTGTCATAAATTTAGTGTTTGCTAACGTCCTATCAATATCCTTTGTTCTCCCTATTACTATCCCTGTTGTGAACAAAGAAACTAACTTAGACAATAACTAGAGCAATCAATTAACAATAAAAATAATTTTAATTGGAAGTGATAGCAATAAGTATCATATCAATAAGAAAAACAAAAATGGCCAAAATTAACCAAGAAATTAACTAGTTAGGAGGTAGACAAACTAAAAAAGAATAAAATCAAATACCATAAGTGAAGATGAAAAAATTGAAAATGAATAAAAGGGAAAGAAAAAATAATGAAAAGGTGGAAAGCAATTACCAATAGATAGTAGATCAGAGTAGTAGAATTGGTGAATAGAACATAATTAGTGATCAATGACTAGATAAAGCAATGACCAGGTGAAGAAACAACAAGGAGAACAACGACCGTATAACATAATCAAAGAAGAGAATAAAGAATAGAAGATCGATAAAGAAAGCAATTGGCGAAGTAGAAGAACAGAGGAAACTAAAGAAGATATCAAAAATAGAGTAGAAACAAAGCAGAGAAGAGGAGATCGGTAGAGAAGTAATGGAGTAAAGATCAATGGCATAGGAGGCTAATAGCGTGTGATCTTCATAATAAAGAGAATTAACTTTTAGGGCTTTTGATTTCTTAATTAAAATGAAACATAAAAAGTTTTAATGAACAAAACAAAAATTGTTATTATTTTATTATTTTCAAAAAAATCTCCCATTAGTTCCTAAAAAAATAATATGTTAATATCTATACGACGTGATCTCGTAGTATTCATTTTAGTAAAGGAATTTAATACTAAAAACTTAAGTTGTATAAGATGTGATCTTGCCTTATTTATTTCAGTGTCCTAGAATTTAAAGGTTTGTTATCTTAAACGTGTGTTGAATACAGTATGCCCAAAAAAACAAATTTCTCACGTAACAAAATAACTAGAAAAAAAGTCAAAAAATGAAACCAATAATTAACTAAAACAAAACTAATAAAAATGATCATATTTAAATTACTTCACAAAAAGCATAATTGTTTAACATTGTTATACTTAGCAGAACTTTTTTCTTCTTCTTATCTTTTAAGTATTTAGGAAGTTCTAAATTAATATCCTCATGAAATAATTTCAGTTTATGTCCATTCACCTTGAAGATCTCTCTATTATCTAAACTCTTAATTTCCATTGCACCATAGGGAAATACATTACTAACAAAAAAAGAACTAATCCAACGAGAATGTAACATAACTTGCATGAGGTTTAATTAAGAATTATATAATAACACCTTCTTTCTAACCTTAAATTGAATAAAGCGTGATCTTGCCTTATAAACTTTAGTAGTTTTCCCAAAAGACCAAATTTCTTACTTAAAACAACAAAGCAATGACATAAAAGCAAGAAAATGAAACCACTAATTAACTAAAACAAAATATTAAAAATTATCACATTTGGGTTGCCTCCTAGATAGAGAAATTGTTTGAAGTTGTTATGCTCAACGGAGCTTTTTTCTTCTTCTTAATCTTCTAAGTATTAAGTAAGTGCCAAATTAGTATCCTATAAACTTAAGACCTTTATATCCTTATAAAATGGTTTCAATTCGTGTCCATTCACCTGGAAGATCTTTTCAGTATATAAACTCTTTATTTCTACTACACTATAAGCAAATAAATTAGTGATAACAAAAAGGACCAATCTAATTAGAGCATAACTTTCTTGGCATGAACGTTAATTGAGAATTATATAATAATAACTTCTTTGAAACCTCAAAATGCTTCCTCAAAATCATGTTATCATAGAACATTTTGGTTTTCTCTTTATAAATTCTTGAATTCTTATAAGCATCCATTCTTTAGTTCCTATAATCCATACAATTGTAATTTCCTTGCCTCCCTAGCTTTGTTCAAATTCACCTACTAAGCTTTATGTTCGATCTCTACAAGTAAGTGGCAAGTTTTACTAAAAACCAATTGATATGTGGCCTTTCCTACCTGTGTGTTACAAGCTATACGATAAGCCTAAAGAGCATTGTCCAGATATAAGATCCAATCCTTTCTTCCTGGATTCACCGTCTTTTTTAGAATGGACTTCACTTCTTTTTTTTATACTTTTACTTCTCCATTTGTTTGTGGATGATATGTGGTGGCTACTTAATATTGCACTCAATACATTTTAAGTAAAGCTACCATCACTTTGTTGTAAAACTAACTCCCTTAATCACTGATAGTAACTCATGAACTGCGAATGTATTGAAAATATTACTTTATAAGGCCTACAATATCTACAAAATCATTACTTCTAGTGACTTTTTCTTCCATCTACTTTGAAATATAATCAAACACAAAAAGTATGTAAGAAAAACCATGAGATGAAGGAAAAGTCTGATAAAATTAATGCCTTATGCATCAAATATCCCCACTATAAGAATAGGGGTTTGAGACATTTTATTTCTATGAGACAACATACTTGTCTTTTGGAATCTATCACAAATTTTATAAAACAAGTAATCATCTCTAGACAAAGGTTTTCAATATGAATCTCTACCTAAAAGCTTTCTAACAGTTTCGATTAGGACTAAAGTAACCTTCGCATATAATAATTGTGATAAAAAGGTAAGATATAATGTTATTCACTCTATGGCACACATTTTTCGATAACTTGATCAAAGAAAAATTTTCATAGATATGATTCATCCCAAACAAAATGTTTTAACTCATTCCTATCTTTTCCTACTTATACTTACTAATGTAGTTAGGTAAAATTTTAATAATTAAATAACTATCAAGGTCTGTATATCGAGGAATTGTACATTTCATTTGGAACAATTGTTTGTTAGAAAAAGTTTCAAAGATAGGAAAAATATCCCTGTCCCTTACTAACCTAATCATATGCCTGCCATTGAATTATAGACTCTTTTTTTATCTCTTATTGCCAAATCAAATTCTTAAAGCAATAAAGTCCATCGTATCAACCACGATTTAGACTGATTTACTAAAAGGTATTTCAATGTTGTACAATTATAATACACAATAGTTTTAGATCCAAGAAAATAAGATCTAGAATTATCTAAAGAAAAAATAATTGTTAAAAGCTCATTCTTAGTTGCAGAGTAATTGCACTGTGTAACATCTAATGTCCTTAAGGTATTATAATAGATGAGATGACTTTGTTTACCAATCTTTTAGCTAAAAATAACTCCTATTATATAATTGCTGGCATTACATATGATCTCAAATGGTAGGTTCCAATTTGGTGGCTAAATATTAGGCATATATCTCAACAATGACTTGAGTTTGTTAAAAGCTTCTTGACATTCTTTCCCAAATTCAAATGGAACATCATTTTTGTGGTAACTTTGACAATTACATAGCAATCATTGAAAATTATTCAATAAACCTATAATAAAACCCTGCTTGTCTAAGAAAAGATTGAACTTCCCTAACATTTATAGGATAAGGTAAGTTCACAATTAAATTGACCTTTATTTTATCAACTTATATACCCTTAAATGAAATTACATGTTCTAAGAAGATGCCTTGATTAACCATAAAATGAAAATTTTCATAGTTTAACACCAATTTGTTTTAATGCATCTTTTGAGATCTTAAATAAATGATTTAAGAAATCACCAAATGAATATCCATAAATATTAAAATCATCTATTAATACTTTATTACAATTATTAATACACTCAGAGAAAATACTCATCATGCACTTTTGAAATGTACCTAGGGCATTATAAAGACCAAAGGGAACTTTCCTAAAGGTGTATGTTCTAAAAAGGCATTTAAATGTAGTCTCTTCTTAATCTTCTTAAGTAATTGCTGTATGATGGTAAGTTGAAGTATCATCTAAAAAGCAAGAATATAATTTACTAGCAAATCTTTCCAGCATTTGATCTACAAAAGGTAATGGGTAATGGTCCTTTCTAGTTGTTAAGTTAAGCTTCTTAAAATTTATGCACATTTGCCACCAAATTTTCACCCTTATTGGCGCTAACTCATCACTTTGATTTCTTACCACTGTCACCCTATTTTCTTTGGCATAATATGAAATAGGCTCACCTACTTGAAGTAAATCACACGTTAATATAGAAATTACTTATAATAGATGATATACACAAGAAAGGGGGTTGAATTGTATATTCTTTTTGTGAATACAAAATCTTTAATTTCTTGATAAGAACTTCTCTGACTTGTTAAAAGAATATCACAAAAATTGTTATGAGTTAAATCG
>JANQAP020000287.1:3496170-3506686 GCA_026874005.2 Erythroxylum coriaceum
AGAATAGTAGTTTGCTTTTCTTGTATATAAATATGTAAGATTAGAATGCAAAGGACACGAAGTCCTCAACCTCTGTAAAATACATTATGTTTCAATAAACACTTTCTCTTTCTTATAATACTTCTATATCTTTCAGAACCTTATAAGAAAAAAAATTCCAAATCCCTTCTTAACCTTACTTCTTACGACTGAAGGTAGGAAACGAAATCAGGCTGCACTGGGTATTACTGAAGGAATCACAGAAGAGTTACCTAAAGCAGTTAGGTTGGGGCTGAAATGCTCGGTAAAAGCTTCGTGGTGCGACCCGGTAATATTTTGGTCAAAACGAAGAAAGGTACGGAAGCATGTTGGACCCTATTTTCTTATTATTGTTCTGTCATGGTATAGAAATAGTATAGGAAATCTATTTAACATGGACGTAGAAGCTTTTGGAGAACAATTAGTTCGTCTAGATTTATCAACTGAAGATAGCATAGATACTTTGATAAATGAAATATCTTCACAATATCAAGCCGAGATAGAAAACAATCAAGATAGAAACATTAGACGACCAGATTATAAACCCATAATGTATTTTATGTTAAAACAAATACAGATTCTTGAATATATTAAAAACTCTCGACATAGTACAAAAACTGTAATAGATTTTCACTTTGAAAAATAACTAGGAAAAGATATATTAAATCTAAATGAAAATGAAAATGCGATTGCGATATATGACCCCCTATATATATATATATATATATATATATGTAAGAATTTGAATCAGTTACTATTGTACCTGAAATGCATCTTAATTTTAATTCCAATTATTTTGTTAACTTGGTTTGGTTTAAGTTTGAGCAAATTGAATTTAACATATTAACTTATAGGTTAAATCAAGCTAGGTCAATTTAAATTAGAGTTAACAATAAACTAAGTCTGCCCTAGGCATCTTTGGTCAACCGGTTCAAATTTGATTCCTTAACTATTGAATAAGTAAAATCATTTTGTTAAAGATTTTATAAAATGACATTACTTTAGCTAGAACTAGTCCTTTGATCCTTATGAACCTAACTTCATCCAAAAGATATTCAAACTGGAATTTCAAACCCTAGTTCTAAGTCTAAGCTTTTCTACCCTTCCTATTCATACTTGAGGGAGGTGATTCATTATATACTTCTAAATCTTGAATTTATGTTTAATAGGTTGATCAAATGGATGTAATATTAATGGCAAGTGACACTGTTGTGTATAAACAAAGATTTATTGTCAAAATAGTAACATAGTTAACAAAGAGAAAGAGAAGAGGAGACAACTTATGCATAGATCCTTATAGTTATCATGATGATATCATAATGGTTATGAATCAAAAAGTTGGTTTTGTAATTGGGCTTTTGTGTTGTCAGTACACTATATCATATGAAGATTATTCGAGTAAGCTTTCTTGTTAGTATTAAAATTAATGCAAGTCTGGGGTTCGTCACCTTCTTTGATGGTATTGCATTGTCAAGTTTCAATCTCAAGTGTTGTAGGTTTTGAGAATCATGTAAAATTGAGAGAGTAAAGCAATTCTTCATATGTTAGGGATGGATGTAGTCATAGGGATTGGCTTAGAGGAAGTAAATAGAAGAAGAATACTTCAAATTTTTATAGAATGAGGCTGGGTGATGGCTCTGTAGAAGCCTTCTTCAATCCTATTAGTGATGATCCTTGAGAATGATCTTGATGTATATGAATCCCTAACATAAAAGAGACATCACCAAGATCTTTCATCTCTAATTTCTTTGATAAAAACTTCTTGGTTTCATGCAATAAGCCTACATCATTGTTGGCAAGCAACTTGTCATTAACATATAAAATTAGAAAAATATACATGCTTCTATAGAACTTATGTTTATACAATCATGAAACAAATTCTTCTCAAAACCATAAGAGATAAAAACTTATTAAAATTTGTAATACCATTAACGAGAAGCTTGCTTAAATCTATAGATTGATTTCTTTAATTTATACACCATCTACTTTGAATATCTAGAAATAAAATTTTCAAGTTGCTCCATGTAAATTGTTTCATCAATGTCACAATTGAGGAATATTATCTTAACATCCATCTGATGAAACTCAAGATTAAAGAATGCCACAAAAACTATTATAATCTTGAAAGAATATTTTGGAAAAATCAATGAGAAAGTTTCTTTATAATCAATATCTTCCTTCTATGTAAAGCCCTTTCAATAAGACAATCTTTATATCTTTACACATTGCCTTTTGAATCCCTTTTAGTCTTAAACACCTTCAAGAATTGGGACAATATCCCAAAAAATTATTATCTCTTGTGAACTTCATTTCCTCATTAATGTCATCAATCCACCTTTAAGAATTAGAATTTTTAATGGCTTCATGGAAGTTTATTGGAACATCTTCCACTATGCCAATGTAATATATCATGTCTTTAAAGTCACACAATATAATCATCTAACATTATACTTCTCCTCTCTTTAGTGGATCTTCTTAATAGCATTTGTTCTTGAGGTTGTTTTTCCTTTAGGGAGGTTCAATTAATCTTAGAGATGTCAAAAAGGGCCCAACCTAGCTTAATTTTGGCCCGGGTTGACCGAGTCATAGATTGATTTGGTCACGGGCCAACCATGGTCGGCTAGGCCTAGGCACAGGCCAAGGTTAGGCGGGCCACTAGCCGGCCCGTGGCCTGACAGTTACTTCCAAAACGACGTTGTTTTGGAAGTTTTTCTTTAAAAAAATTGGCAGATTGGGTCTGTCGAGCCATAGGCCTGGCCAGGGCTACCCATCCCTACCCACCGGGCTCGCCTGACCCAGCCCATTAACATCTCTAATTGATCTTGGTCAAGGAAATTTTCAATATTCTTCTTGTTACTTTGGAGTTGCTTCTTAAACAATGTTAAAAATGATGTTCTAATTATGGTCAATAAAAACTATAAGAAGAGAAATGAATACCTCTTCAAAGACAAAGTGTCTAACCTTATCACCCCATTCAATCATCCTTAAGGAATTGACATTTTCCATCTCAAAAATAAATTTACTTATGGGATTTAGAGTATCCAATTAAATAATTACTAACTTTTCTTGAGTCTAATTTCCTTTTATTTGGCTTATAAGGCCTTTCCTTAACTGGACAATCCCAAATATGAAAATCACTTTACACTAGGTTGTTTACCTATCTATAATTCGTAACGAGCTTTAGTTATTGCCCTAGTTGGAACTTTATTGAGAATGTAAATTAGGGTCTACAATGCCTCTCCCCAGACCCAATCTGATAAGATATTATAAATAAGTATACTCCTTACGATATTCTTTAATGTTTTATTTCATCTCTCAATAACATCATTCATGAAAGGGGTCCCTTGTATAATGTACTGTGGAACAATTCTGTATTTTTTTAGGCATTTCTTAAATGGTCTTAGAAGATGTTCACCTAAATCATCATATTTGTCATAATATTCACTATTATGATTAGATCCAACACTTTTAATCCTTTTTCCAAGTTGATTCTCAACTTTGTCTTTGAAAATTTGAACATATCAAGTGCATGCGACTTCTTATGAATGAGATAAAGGTGCCCATAACATGAATAATCATCTATAAATATAATAAAATATTTTAACCATTCTAAAAAGATCTACTCTACATATATATATATATATATATATCTGTGTGTGTGTATGTGTGTGTGTGTGTGTGTTTGTGAGTGTTTTTGTGTGTGTGTGTGTGTGTGTGTGTGTGTGTGTGTGTGTGTGTGTCTGTGTCTGTGTCTGTGTCTGTGTCTGTGTGTCTGTGTGCGTGGATTAGTTTTAAAACATTTGAAGATATTTTGGCCCCTAAATCTTTATGTTTGTATGCTTTCCCTTAATAAACTTGATACAAACTTCAAAGTTTGATAGATCAAGTGGATCAAGAATTTAGTCTAACATAAGTCTTTCAATTCTTTGTTTAGAGATATATCCTAAATGTTTATTCCATAATGAAGTAGAATTATCATTTGTTAATTTTCTTTTAGTACCCCATGCATTCGTATGTAAGGATTCGCTAGATAAAGCAATTATATTAAGTATAAGTTATTGTCTTTTGATAAAGAATTAGAACTGATAAGCTATAAATTATGAAAAACACTAAATTATCCATTTCCAAAAGAACAATAATAACAACCATTGTCCAATATAAAAATAGAAACCAAATTCTCCCTAAAAGGTGGTATAACATAATTCTCTTTCAATTCTAGTAATATCCAATCTTAATAATAACCTAAAAATCCCTATTGCCTTAACTTTAATTGTTGTTCCATCACCTATATAGATGTATCTTTCGACATCATTGAGTTTTAAGTAGCTCGAGCAACCTTGCATGGGCACATTTATATGAGTAATAGCACTAGAACATAACCACCAAGTATGTCTAGCTACTAAAATCGAATTAACCTTAAAATAAACAGAAGAAAAAAGTGTACCATTCTTTGTATACTAAGTATGATATTTGGTACCCTCCTTTGCTCGTGAGAAGTGTTTCCATAGAAGCAGTAAGTAAATTTCTTAGTTTGTTGTTTTTGTTCGTTATACTGCTTTTCTTAGTTTGTTGTTTTTGTTCGTTATACTGCTTCTTTTTTGGTATAATATTATCAACTTCCATATCTTTCTTTCTTTTCTTATTATTACCCTTAGAGGTGGATGTCAAATGAGCACTTTCAACCTTATATTGTTTCAATCTCCTTCTTGTGCACAATGTGAAATGAGATCATTAAGAGACCATTTCTCTTTTTGAAAATTATAATTGATTTTAAATTGACTAAATTATGTGGGAAGAGAGATCTAAACAAAATGCACAAGCAAGTCTTCAAAAAACTCTAACTTTAACACATTTAGTTTTAAAGTAAAATGAGACATTAATAAAATGGACTCACTGATGTTCCCTTTTGCTCTTAGATCTCGAGGAAACAAGACTTGCATAGAAAAGTATTTGTTTTTGCCTTTTCATTTTTAGTAAAACAATGCTCAAGTTTTTTAAGAAATGATTTAGACATTATGCCCTGAATGTATATGGAATTGAATGTTTCATAATCATAAGACTTATGTGATTGGAGAAGTCCCACTTTTCCTTATCCCTTTTATGACCAAAGGAAGTTATATCCATGAGAGAAAGGGGTAGTTCAATCTAAAGAGTAAGGTCTATATTGTAACATGTCATTTCCATACAAACAGTTAGAACCCTAGATTTTTGTAAACGAGAAATAGCAATGGGAGAGTAAAAGAATGCATTTCATATTCATGCATAATATAGCATTCATACACGTGAATTTGATTATTGCACATATTACAATAATTTGTTCATGCACTCATTTGACATTTCTAGGTATAAATGATTGTTTTAATGTGATTATAATGTGAATTATAGAATATGTGTCTTAAAAATTGAGTTGGTGTGTACTTAAGTGATTTAGAATTTTTGGTAAATTTTGAGAATTTTTTGAAATTTTGGGTATTTATGGACTAGAAAAAATGCCAAGTGGCAGAACAATTGATAAATGGTAGTAGAAATAAGTGACGAGTGACAAAAGAAATAATTGATATATGATATTAGGATTTAATGACAAATTTTATTGAAAATTGGGAGACAATTGGAGTAGAAATTGGAATCAAATGGACTAGTTATTAAAGATGGGACCAAGTAAAGTCATAAGAATAAGACATATGGCAAGTGACAAGTGTCATGCCACTTGCCACACATCCATTCCATGAAAATATCTAAGTGAAAGACCATGAGATGATCTTTCACTCATCATTTTTGTTGCTTATGTTTATTTCCTCATCTTCTCCATTTTATCTCTTCTTCTCCACACACGATACTCACTCTCACCCTCATCACATTGAGTTTTTGGCTCAACTCCTTTCTTTTGTTTCTTAAAGCTTTTTGTTGTCTTCTTCCTCTTTGTTACCAAAAACCTAGCTCATTCCTCTTTAAGTGGTGATGATCGTGTGAAAATGGAAAGCTAGGGTTAAGTGTGGTTTGAAGACTTTGAAGCTAAACAAGTAAGTAAAAATCATTACTCTTCATGATTTATGAATGAAACATGTTTCGATGATAGTTAGAAGTTAAATGAGCATAAAATGAGGATGTTTATATTCTAAAACGTGAATGATAAATTTGGGTATGGTCATATCTTGCTTTTACATGTATGATGATTAATGATTCATAAATTGATGTAGAGATGACTTAGTGTTAGAATGAGTCCTAAAATGGTGTAGAAAGAAGTAAAACATTGATTTGTAAATGGATGCTCATGTTTTATTTTTCTTGGTATGTAACGTGTATCTCTATTGGTTGTTTTAGAGATGAACTAAAATGAGTTTAGAGCTAATGTGGGGGAGTAAAGTGGTACCTTGAAATGAGATGAATTAAGGTGATATTTAGGGATGAAATGAAGGTGTTAATGAAGTTGAAAATGTGTAGAAAGTTGATGATGAATGTGTATATGTAGATGTTCTATTTATGGGATTATGACCAACAATCTTGTATGATGTGTTTTATGGATGTTTTGAATTGGAATGGAGGTGAGAAGGAAAAGGAATTGAACTCGGAATGATAAGATAAGCATAAGAGATGATAGATGTAACTTGTAGGAGTTAGAAATCTGAAAATGGCCAGTAAATGTTCGTTAGGTGTAGTTCAGGTCCGTTGGGTGGATATTCTCTGGAATTGCAGCGTTCCAGCTCCGTTCATGTTCGTTTGGAGGGACATAAGTTAGCTGGGCACACATTCTCTGTACATTTACATAAATGAGCAATTTTGACCCTTTTGACAATAAAATCTCTCTTCGGGGTCTTCACGGAAGTTGTAGGACTCGAAGTCCTCTTCAAAAATATACTTGAATGACTTTAATTTGGCATCCATAACGAAAGTTATTCTTATTGTCCCAAAATCATATATATATATCAATGATTAACTATGATGCATTTGGACTTAATTAGGCTTGAATAAAGCTTGAATTGAACCTAGAATGATGCTTGGATTAAGTGACTAGATGTGTGATATTTGTAAGGTGATAATTGAGGTTATAACTTAGTGAATGAATTGTTGATATCAAAGTACCGAAAGCATAAGCATAATAGGAATGAAGACGTTCATATGATTGTAGTTGTGTTTCAAAGGAGTTGAGTAATATGTATTAAGTAAAGGTGAATGAGAACTGAATATTATGAGAGCATATAATGCTAGAAAAGAAATGAAGAGTGATTGATTTCTGATATTAGAATAATCAAGTGTTCTTGAGGTGTAAACCTAAAAATAAGCTAGACACATACAAATGATAAGGTTTGAATGATCAAGAGACATGATTAAGGGAATGTACAAGAAATAGTCAATATGAGCATGCATTATACATTACACATATAAATATGTGTATAACTGAATGTTCATGTAACGTTTAATTAGTAATGTGTGTATAATGTGTGTGTTACATGAAATTGTTATACAGGATTCAATATCTGCATCCAGACATTTCCAAATCATGGAAGCAAATGCTAATCTAAAGTGTAATGTGAGTAGACCTAGATGGTCTCACTCTTGTTGTTTGTTCTGTTTTAAATTTTTTTATTGAATTACGTGATGTGAATGTGTTGATTCCGGATAATAAATGTCCGAGGCATTTGATGCATGTAAAAATCATTAGAAGTGCTCATTGAATGTGAATTTGACTGAATAAGTGTTTCTCAACTTAAATGTTGAATTTCGGACTAAGGTCCGATGATAAATGTGAATGAGAATGTGAACGTGAATGTGAAAGTGTAAGATTGAGCACAATTGACTGGCTGAATACACGTGATGCATTTCATTATATAAATGCATGACAACATAAAGGTTGTTGTGACCGAAGTAGCCACCGAAAAAGAGCTTAAAGCTCAGAAAGTGAAAAAGAGCTTAAAGCTCAAAATGTGGTAAGAGCCTCTGTCTCACTATGTAAAATGAGTCATGTATCTCCAACGGATAAGGGACATTTATTAATAAGCCCGATCTCCACAATAGATACGGGATAGTTATAAGCACTCGGTCACAACAATAACACTTGAAATTGAGTCTCATAAGCATTGCATATGCATTTGATATGTATGATTTAAATGATTGAAATAAATAGTTTGAATGATTTCTGATGTGAAATATGAATTAAGTGAATAAGAAGTGTATGTGATTCAACATTTTGATTAGTGAAATGATGTGAATTACGTGATTACATGAATTGATGTGTTATGTGATTGAGTTCGCTATTGAGGACAGTCAACTCACCGAGTTCGCAAAACTCACCTCAAAATTTGCAACATATTTTTCAAGTTCAAAGGAGACACCCAGTTAGACTAACTGGAGTCTAACCACTGCATTTGAGTAAGAGATCGAGGTCGGGATTAGTTGGCGTCTGTATATATTTTTCTGTAAATTTAGTATTAAATATTGTATTCTGCAAGCTTCATTTATTGTATAAATGAATTATGTTTGTAATAACAGTTATGATCAAATACATTTTGTATTTGTAATGGGCCCAAATGATTATTAGAATTCGGATGATATGTTTATTGTTTGTAATATTTGTAACTAAAAATGCTTTTGAATAAAATGGGGCATTATTGATTATTGGTTTTTTGAAAAATACGTGTGATGTTTGAGAAAAATTTGCAATGAGTTTTGTTTGACTGCGCTAGCGCCTCGCTTTCACAAGGTGCGTGTCTGAATTTTCTCAGAATGTACGGATATGTGCTCGGTGGAAGTGGGGTGCTACATAGATCCATACAACCAAGAATGACCATGATGTTTTCTTTCTAAACCTTAAAGTTTATGTCATTTAGCATAGGTATAGAGTTGATATTTACAAATATTATAGTAGCAAAAGTATTCATTGAATGATGAATAAAAATAAACAAGGCAACAAACTCAAAGTTAAAATTTGAATGCAATATAATTAACAAATTCAAATAATGGCAACTCGATCAGAAGATAGTTAGTCAGACATATCAGTTTGTAAGTGGTACTCTTATTGCAGTGATTAAATGTTGATAATAAGTTCCTGCCAAATTACAAGCTTTCATTGGATCACCTTATGATTTATATGAAAAGTTAAATATTTGTCATATATTTATTACCACAATTATGTTTGAGTTTTGGCCAAATAATATTCGTCCTTTGAATCGATTATTATCCGTATGAAATTTAACCACTCACGATCATTTTGATATTTTAGTATTAATAAATCTACTCAAAAGAGATTATTTTGGTAACATGTTATTTTGATTAATTAATTTAAAAATTAATTAACGAAAATGACAAAATAATTTTTTTAGTTAATCAATTAATGAATTATTATATTATTTTGTATTATTTCATTTCATAAATTAAAACCATAAAATATGTTAATTTGGCCAAAACTGAAAAGCCAAAAAAGTAATAAACCTTTGGGATCTGATAAGTCAAAAGAAGTAAAGCTGGGGGCATTGAAAATCTCCGGTTTCTCATATACACACATGCACAAGAGCTTCACTCTCTCCCTTAAAAAAATCATTTACTAGAGGCACAAAAGAATGAAACGTTATTGCTGGCAAGTACACCAGTAACGTTTGAAGGACAAAATAAGTACACTAATGAAACGTTATTGCTGGAAACAACACCATAAACTTCTGAAGAACAAAACAAGTCTACTAATAGCTTGAAATGTTTTGGTTGATGCATAAGTATTTACTCGTACCAGTTATTATTTGAGAACTACACAGGTACATTGCATTAGGAAGTACACATGTTTTTTATTAAATTATATTTTTAACTTGAAAGTAGATATAATAACAGGTAAAATTAATGGTGTGTTCAGCACCCGAATTAGTTGATGTATCAGATGATTAATGGTGTTTGAATTAGGCATTCTAATAACATTGTAAGAACTGCGTTTAACCAACTTCAACGAGGCCACTACGAACTAAGAATAAAATTGCTTAGGAAAGCTAACTCCTGTTAGATATGCTAATTGTCGGCTTAATACTTCCAAGTGAAAGTACAAAACACAAACAAGAATGAAGCGAACAGATTACGATTTCCTTTCTTTCTTTTTAGTTGTTTATGATTGATTTCTGAAGCAACTTGTTTGTACTTGTTGGCTTACTTTACCCATACATTCTTTGTTCCTTTCCATATTTACTGATGTTGGTTCAGAAGGTAAATTTGAGGTACTCGGGTGATAAATGATAACAAAGTTCTGTCAAACACATTCATTTACAAACTCATGATTGATTGTTGTAGCCAAATATGGCTCTTTCAATACAAGGAAACACTCAGCTCACTTCCCGGGGACGAAGTTGGTAGCATAGGCCCAAGCATTGTTGTTGACAGGATCTGCAAGATGATCGGCCAGATTCTCCAGAGGTCCCTTTCCGGTAACAATAGCCTGAACAAAGAATCCAAACATTGAGAACATTGCAAGTCTACCATTTTTAATCTCTTTCACCTTAAGCTCTGCAAATGCCTCAGGATCATC
>JANQAP020000287.1:3553206-3563812 GCA_026874005.2 Erythroxylum coriaceum
TTTCCTAATTTCTCCGATTGATCACTCGTGCACCCGTTTCTATAATTCAACCCGTTATCTGGAAACGGGATGTTACACTCACGGCTAAACATTGGACTGTATGGGCATGAGAAATCTGTCACTCCTATGTAGCATCACTCACGGTTGTGAGAGATCTCTCACAGTCGTGACTGTGAGACCATGCTTGGCCGTGAGAGGCTTGCACAGTCGTGTAATGACCTTGCATGACCGTAAATTCTCATATCATGAGAATTAACTTGAAAAAGCTAGGTGTCACTCGGTTTAAACCTAAATTTTACTATATATGGAAGAGGGAGTGACGATAGAAGGCACATTCGGGGAGAGACCTAGCTAACAACACTCTTCTCCTATTTTCTCTTTAGTTATTCTTTGTTCTTCAACACCATAGTTGTGATGGAGAAGATGGCCAATGGTGACAGCTTGAAGATGGAGATGGAAGGCTAACTTTCCTAACACCAATTCGGAGGTGCAATCAAGGCCGAGGAGCACATTAAGGAGATTGTTGTTGGGTATCGTTTTCTTTAGCTCTTTTCAGATTGTTTATATTATCTTATATGGTTTAATTGGGTATTATATGAGAATGATTTTAATGCTCTTTTTAAACGTTTTTCATGAAAACTCATAGCTAGAACTTGAATGCAATATGTAATAATCATGTTGAAGGCTGTATGTGGCAACTAATAGTATTAAATCATTAGAGATAACGTGCTATAAGTTAAATAGTTTGAGCTTGTGTGATTATTATTAGATTGGTCTATTTTTCTCACTAATAATGCAGCTGTCCAGATAAACTTAGAGAACTTATTCTAGGTTTCTCGACAGTTAAGGTTAATTAATGAGCTCTTCTTGATTAACTATGATCTAAGAGAAAACCATAATTAACAGAGCTTATTGTTAGTTCACAATCAATAGTCTTAAGAGAGGTGTAAAGACGATAATTCAACGACATCTGCGAAATTGTGCTTAGGCAGAGATTAAACCAAAGAACTAGATTTTAATTCATTCGTCAACTTTATCACTTTGTTGCTGTTTAATTTGTTTTGTTTTTATAGATTCAATTTTACTTTTTCTTCTAATTTGCTTCAAACCGAAAACCCCCTGTTTTGCTTATGCAAATAATTTAGGAAATAATTGGAATTAATCTTTGTGGGATCGACGTGGACTTACCATTAGCTATAATTTTAGTCTGGTTATTTTAGTAGTGTTATAACACGCATCCACATACATTATATTTTTCTTTATGGAGGAAGTAGTCAATCTTATGGACTAAAGTATAAAGATACTTAAACAAATATGTAGATACTTGTTATGTTTTGAGAAGTCTATATGATTGATCGATTCATTTGAGATTGAAGTTGAATTTCCTTGGAAGATTTCATTTGGTAACTATTGTTTTTTTAGATCTTGAAGAATATCTTGGTAATGCTTTCCATTTGTATCTTCAATATTACTCTGAAAATTGTTGGTTGATTTTGAAATGACACAACAAGTTGTAAATTTTGTGGAAGATCCAAATTCACCTTATTACATTCATCCTGTCAAAAATCATGGTTTAGTTATCATGAAACCTTAATTAACATCAACGAACTATGTTGTATAGAGAAGATCATTTCTTTTTGTCGTTTCTATAAGAAACAAGCAAGGTTTTTTTGATGGTACCATTCTTAAACCTACATCAGATAGTCTATTTTTTCAGCCTTGGATTTGATGTAATCATTTACTAGTGGCATGGTTACTAAAATCTATATCTCTACCTATAGCCTCAATAGTCTTCTATATGGATGTTACTAGTGAAATATGGCAAAAGTTACGTTAACAATACAAATGAATCCAGAATCTTTCACCTTAAACAATTGTTGTATAATCTCACTCAGGGAACTAAATCAGTAGACATTTATTTCTTATAATTGAATGGGATTTGGGAGGAATTAAGGAAATTTAGGCCTTTGCCCTATTGCTCCCGTGGAAAGTGTAATGCAATATGCATCCAATCCTCTGCTGATGCTCAACAAAAGGATTATGCATACAAATTTGTGTATGGATTGAATAAGACATTCCAAATGTTGAAATCTCAAGTAATTGTGATGAACCTTCCGAACTTTAGATCAAGTATACAATATGGCATTACATGAGGAAAATCAAAGAAGTTTGTTACTGCAAACTCTAACCTTCATAAAAGTTTCTGCCATGGTTGCTAAAACAGATAAAACTGGAGAAAAATGGAACAAACAAGGAACCTCTAATTTTGAGATCACTTGTAATTATAATGGGAAGCCTGGACACGTTAAAGCAAAGTGCTATAGGTTATATGGTTATCCACCTGGATACAAAGGTTCTAGGGCCGTTGATAATAAGAAACCAAGCTATGCTAATCAAGTTGGATTTGATACTTGTCATAAGAAACCTTTGACTCTTGCTAAAATCATAACTGACAGTGATGAAAGCTTAATCCCATAGCTTCAACTAACCAGCGCACAAATACAGAAATTCATAAATCTACTCAATAAGCAACCTGATCCTACACTTTCACAATCTATGACAAGTTAGATTCAATCAACTCCACAGTAACATTTCACCAAAATGGCATGTAAACCACACTTTATTTTCTCTATTGTGTATGCTGCAACTTTAAAACATATGCTTAATACTCATCTTTCAATCAAACCATGGATTGTTAATATTAGGGCTACTGACCATATAGTTTGTTCCATCTCTTTCTTTTCCAATTATATTCCTGTATTAAAATTTTCAGTCAATTTACTAAAAGGCATGAAGCCACCAGTCAGCTATATTGGTACTATGGTACTTAATGCAAATGTCACTCTTTATAATGTACTCTTAGTTCCTTATTTTACCTTCACTCTATTGTCAATCATTCAACTACTCAAGATTAAGCAAATGTGCTTAATCTTTCTCAATCAATACTATTTTATCTAGGTCCTATCCACATGGATTATAGCATCATAGATTAAGATATATATTCTTAGAGCACTTCAAATATAAATTCCCAGCCTTATCTCATATTCCACTCCTTTCCTATCCATGTTTTACATATCTAAAAGTTAAACTAAAATGAGCACCATTCCTTTACACACACCCTCTACCATATAGACATTTGAGCTTGTGCATATAGATATCTAGGGGCCCTATTCACAAGCTGATTTGTATGGCTAACATTATTTCCTCTTCATTGTAGATGATTTTACTAAATGTACTTGGGTATTCCTAATAAAGTCAAAATATGATGTTGCTCGTTTGGTTCCTCAATTTTATGTTCTTATTCTTAATCAATTTCATGTTTCCATTCAGACCATTAGAATAGACAATGGTTTAGAGCTTCAGTTGACACAAAAAAGGGTATTATGCATAAGAAAAGTTATATATACACACCACAGCAAAATGGTGTGGTTGAAAGGAAGCATTAACACCTCTTAATGTAGCCAGATCCATCATATTTCATGCTTCATTACCTCACAAGTTTTAGGGGGATGCTTTCCTAGTAGCCACTTATATCATTAACAAAACTCCTTTTGTTGTTCTGCAAAACAAGACACCATATGAAATTTTGTTTAAATCTTTGTCATGTTATGATCACCTCAAGTATTTTGGATGTTTGTGTTTTGTTGTGTATTTAAGTCCCTACAGGAAGAAGTTTGATGCTAAAGCTTCCAAGTGAATTTTCCTTGGATATCTAGTTGGTGTGAAATGCTACAAGCTATATGATTTAATAACTCATCTCACATTCATTGACAAGGATGTGCAATTTTATGAAACCATATTTCCTTATACAACTCCTACACTACCAAATGAAACTACTACTCCAAACTTGGTTCTACCCAGCCTCCCTATAGAATTACCTCGTGATCTTGATCCTACCTATCGATCACAACCTACAGAACTAACCACATCAAATTTTGTAGAATCTAACACATTAGATTCTGCAGAAGCATCCCCAAATCCTACCTAAACATTAACACCACCGCCTAGAAGAAGCTCTAGACCACATAGAGCATCAACTTACCTCGAAGACTACCACACACATCTACTTAACACTAAAAATCATACTGCAACTCTCATTTGCCCCACACAACATCCAATCCAACACCATATGTCATACTCTATCCTTTCCCCTTCTTATCATCAATATATCCTCTCTATTAACTCTACCACTCAACCCCATTCCTACAAAATTGTTATCCAATACCCAGAATGGAGATAAGCCAAGAAAGAAGAGTTGTCAGCTTTAGAAGCAACAAACACCTGGAAATTAACTACAATTCCACGCGGAAAGAAGTCTATAGGCTGCAAATGGGTATATAAAATAAAATACAACTTAGATGGCTTAATTGAAAGGTACAAAGCCAGACTAGTGGTCAAAGGATATACCCAATAAGAAGGTCTGGATATTGTTGAAAACTTTAGCCCAGTGGCCAAACATCAAATGGTCAGACTCTTTCTAGCCATAGCTGTAATCTAAAACTGGTATTTATCCCAACTAGAAATTAGTAATGCCTTATTGAATGTAGACCTAACTGAGGATATTTATATGGAGTTGCCTCTAAGTTATCATCTTCAGGGGGAGATAGGCCATTCTAATGAATCTGATAACCCTATTTTCAAAAAAAAAAAGTTAGTCTGCAAATTACAGAGATCCATCTATGGCTTCAAACAAGCATTAAGGGCATTGTAATGAGAAGTTTCCATACTATTTAAGGAAGAATGGTTACATTCAATCTAAGGCAAACTATACCCTTTTTGTAAAGAAAGCTAGGAATGAATTTGTTGCATTACTCGTATATGTGGATGATATACTTATTGGACGGACTAACACTACACTAATGGAAGAGCTTAAGACAACATTAAAGGCCCTCTTCAAACTCAGAGACCTTGGTTAGTTAAAATACTTCCTAGGACTTGAGGTAGCAAGATGAAGAAAGGGCATTTCAATATGTCAAAGAAAATATGCCCTAGAATTACTTAAAGAATATGGACAACTAGAAGCCAAGCCTCGTAACATCTATATGGAAGTAAACCATAAGTTTAAATTGACATATGAGACGCTACTGCCAAATGCTACCGAGTATGAACAATTAATAGGCAAACTAATATATTTGACACTAACCCGACCAAACATTAGCTTTACAGTGTATGTGTTAACATAACACATGAACAGAGCAATGTTGGAACACTAGAATGCAAGTCTCAAAGTGTTAAGATACTTGAAAAAGGCTTCAGGCCAAAGGTTGTTACTACCAACAAACTCTGCCATGAAACTGAATGCTTATTATGATAGTGATTGGGCAAGCTGTAAAGAGACCAAAAAATCAATAAGTGGTTACTATGTCTTATTAGGAAAATCTCTGATTAGTTGGAAGTCTAAGAAGCAGAAGGTAATAAAAAGGAGATCTGCTAAAATAAAATATAGAGCCATGGTGATAACCACATCAGAGGTTGTTTGGATGACTTATTTGTTAAATGACTTACAAGTATTAATTTAAAGGCCTATTAACTTGTATTTTGATAACTTAGCAACCATATACTTCTCCAAAAAAACCCTGTCTTCTATGAACCGACTAAGCACATAGAAGTTTATTGGCATTATGTAAGGGATAAAGTGTATGAGGGGCTAATTAAACCTGTCTATGTAAGAACAGACCAATAAATTAAAGACCTGTTAACAAAAGCATTGCATCCAAGACAGCATGAAAGGCTCTTAAGTAAGATGGGCATTAATAATTATTTATGCCCATTCTGAGAGGGAGTGTTAAGAGAAATGGAGGAGTTATATTATACACATTTGCATCAGTTGAAAAGTTAGTTTTGAATGGTTGATAATTAGTTAGTTAGTTACTTAGTTATAATAGAAAGCTGCAACTTGTATCTCCATCCTCTATATATACATGTACAGATTTTAAAAAGGAATAGAAATCATCTTTCCCTTAATTCTCTCTTTCTTTTCTAAGTAAGAAGAATTAAAGATAAATTAAAAGAAATTAACTTATATAAGCGCTTAACTATAATTTTGGATTATAATTTGCATTGATTTCCAACCATATTTGGGAACATGATGTGTAACACATAAAGAATGATTTGAAAAGAAGAAATGTTCTAATCAAGTCAAACTTAATAGTAAAATGTAAAAACTTTATGGTTAAATATGAGGTGTTTAATAAATAATGATCAGTATGAGATATTAGATTTTATTTGAGCATAATTGATATTAAATTAAAATTATTTATAAATTTAATTTCAATTAAATTACTAAACTGTTAAAAAATTATTATAAGTAGGCTTAAACTCTGATGACGCTAGCACCCCTTGTCTAATCCTTTTTGCAATAATTGCATAGTCCCAATTAGTTTTATGGATATTGTCAGATACCGGACACTTATACAACTACAGTGATTGAGATGAGTCAATTTCATAAACGGTTCAATAGAAACAATAAGAGAATGATTAAGCTTCAGAATAAAGTATGAATTTGAATTCATGATTTAGTATAATTTATGTGTTAATCAGTTTTTAATAATCTTGACTTTCGACAAATTATACAGAAAAGTTTTATAACTATTCCACCACATACGAGATCAGATCTTATCCTGATTTTTAAACACTTAGGGGGTGTTTGTTTAGTTGGTATGGAAAGAAAGGATAGGTAAGGAATGAAAAATATGGTTAGTAATATATTATGATTGGATAAACAATGTTTTTATATCCCCTTTTGGGGTAATACTCCATAACCCCCATTATAGTAAGGAATGGACGTTATATCCATTTCTATTTCTCTCTATATTCATTATAATTTCTATTAGAATTCATCCAAGTGAACCAAGCACATCTTTAGTTGATAAGACCAGTATGGTGCTCAGACATGGTGATAAGCTTTTTTCTTTTAGCCTTGATGCCACTTTCTTTTTAATCTCATTATCACTTATCATAACCACCTTTACAGATTGTTTGCAAGAAAGTTGAGTAATCTGGGAAGACTTTGCAATGATTATACTTGACAAAATAATGGGATTGTACTTCGTTAATCCAAACCACCACCTAGAAGAAGCTCTAGACCACGTAGAGCACCAATTAACCTCGAAGACTACCACACACATCTACTCAACACCAAAAATCATACCGCTACTCTCATTTTCCCCACACAACATCCAATCCAACACCACATGTCAGACTCTATCCTTTCCCCTTCTTATCATCAATATATCCTCTCTATTAGCTCTACCACTAAACCCCATTCCTACAAAACTATTATCCAATACCTAGAATGGAGACAAGCCATAAAAGAAGAGTTGTCAGCTTTAGATGTAACAAACACCTGGAAATTAACTACAATTCCACGCAGAAAGAAGTCCATAGACTGCAAATGGGTATATAAAATAAAATACAACTCAGATGGCTTAATTGAAAGGTACAAAGCCAGACTAGTGGTCAAAGGATATACCCGACAAGAAGGTCTGGATATTGTTGAAAACTTTAACCCAGTGGCCAAACATCAAATGGTCAGACTATTTCTAGCCATAGTTGTAATCCAAACTGGCATTTATCCCAACTAGACATCAGTAATGCCTTATTGAATGTAGACCTAACTGAGGATGTTTATATGGAGTTGCCTCCAAGTTATCATCCTCAGGGGGAGATAGGCCATTCTAGTGAATCTGGTAAACCTGTTTTCTAAAAAAAAGTAGTCTATAAATTATAGAAATCCATCTATGGCTTTAAACAAGCATCAAGGCAATGTAACGAGAAGTTTCCATACTATTTAAGGAAGAATGGTTACATTCAATCTAAGGCAAACTATACCCTTTTTGCAAAGAAAGTTAGGATTGACTTTGTTGCATTATTGGTATATAAGGATGATATACTTATTGGAAGGACCAACACTACACTAATGGAAGAGCTTAAGACAACATTAAAGGCTCACTTTAAACTCAGAGACCTTGGTTAGTTAAAATACTTCCTAGGACTTGAGGTAGCAAGATCAAGAAAGGGCATTTCAATATGTCAAAAGAAAATATGTCCTAGAATTACTTAAAGAATATGGATAACTAGAAGCCAAGCCTCGTAACATCCATATGGAAGTAAACCATAAGTTTAAATTGACATATGAGATGTTACTGCCAAATGCTACTGAGTATAAATAGTTAATAGGCAAGCTTATATAATTGACACTAACCTAACCAAACATTAGCTTTACAATGTATGTGTTAACATAACACATAAATAGAGCAATGTTGGAACACTGGAATGTAAGTCTCAAAGTGTTAAGATACTTGAAAAAGGCCCCAGGACAAAGGTTGTTACTACCAACAGACTCTATCATGAAACTGAATGCTTATTATGATAGTGATTGGGCAAGCTGTAAAGAGACCAAAAAATCAATAAGTGGTTACTATATATTCTTGGGAAAATCACTGATTAGTTGGAAGTCTAAGAAGCAGAAGATAATAGCTAAAATAAAATATAGAGCCATGGCGATAACCACATCAGAGGTTGTTTAGATGACTTATGAGTATCAATTCAAAGGCCTATTGACTTGTATTCTAATAACTTAGCAGCCATATACATCTCCAAAAAAATGTCGTCTTCCATGAATGGACTAAGCACATAGAAGTTTATTGGCATTATGTAAGGGATAAAGTGTATGAGGGGCTAATTAAACCTGGCCATGTAAGAACAGACCAACAAATTACAAACCTGTTAATGAAAGCATTGCATCCAAGACAGCATGAAAGGCTCTTAAGCAAAATGAGCATTAATAATTATTTATGCTCGTCTTGAGAGGGAGTGTTAAGAGAAATGGAGGAGTTATATTATACACGTTAGCATCAGTTGAAAAGTTAGTTTTGAATGGTTGATAGTTAGTTAGTTATGATAGAAAGCTGAAATTTGTATCTCCATTCTCTATATATACATGTATAGATTTTATAAAGGAATAGAAATCATCTTTCCCTCAATTCTCTCTTTCTTTTGTAAGTAAGAAGAATTAAAGATAAATTAAAAGAAATTAATTTGTATAATCTTAAATATAATTTTGGATTATAATTTTTGTCGATTTCCAAACATATTTAGGAACTTGATATGTAACACATAAAGAACAGTTTGAAAAGAAAAAAATATTCTAATCAAGTTGAACTTAATAGCAAAATGTAAAAAAATTTATGGTTAAATATGAGGTGTTTAATAAATAAGGATCAGTATGAGATATTAGATTTTATTTGAGCATAATTAATATTAAATTAGAATTATTTATAAATTTAATTTTAATTAAATTACTAAACTGTTCAAAAATTATTATAAATAGGCTTAAACTCTAGTGACGGCACTCCTTGTCTAATCCTTTTTACAACAATTGCAGAGTCTCAACTTGTTTTATGGATATTGTCAGATACTGAACACTTATACAACTACAGTGATTGAGATGAGTCCATTTTAGAAACGTCTCAATAGAAACAATAAGAAAATGATCAAACTTCAGAATAAAGTATGAATTACGATTCATGATTTAGTATAATTTATATGTTAATCAATTTATAGAATTTTAATAATCTTGGCTTTCGAAAAATTATACAGGAAAGTTTTATAACTATTCCACCACATACAGGATTGGATCTTGTCCTGATTCTTAAATACTTAGGGAGTGTTTGGTTAGTTGGTATGGAAAGAAAGGAATAGTTAAAGGATGAAAAATATGGTTGGTAATATATTATGATTAGAGGAACAGTGTTTTTATATCCCTTATTAGGGTAATACTCCATATTCTCCTAATATTGTAAGGAATGGAAGTTATATCCATTTCCAACTCTCTCTATATTCATTATAATTTCTATTACCATTCCTCCTAGTGAACCAAGCACATCCTTAGTTGATAAGACCAATATGGTGCTCAGACATGGTGATAGGCTTTTTGCTTTTAGCTTTGATGCCACTTTCTTTTTAATCTCGTTATTGCTTATTATGAACACCTTCATAGATTGTTTGCAAGAAAGTCGAGTAATCTGGGAAGATTTTGCAATGATTATACTTGATAGAATCATGGGATTGTACTTCGTTAATTCGATAATTTATTATAATGATCCTTAATAGAGGTATAATTCTCTCTCTCTCCTTGGCTTTTCTTCTGACAGTACAACTTTTTACTTATTCAACCCGAATGATAGATGATTAAAAACCTCTTCAAATTAGATTAGTAATAAAAATAAGGGAAACAAAACCATGTTCCTTTTGTTGCATGTCAGACCCCATTTCCGGAGCCTGACTTCTCATACATGATTATTCATGCTTGCTCTGATACCATAATCTGTCAGACCCCGAGTTCCGGAGTCGAACTCCTGTTCATGCACACTTGCTCTGATACCATGCCTGTTACTTTCATGCATGCAGAATATCATAATACGTCAGTTATCTCCCAATGATAACATCTACCTTTCAACCTGAATCCTCTCATTATCAGCGTGGTTGATTCCTCACTTTACACTTATACTTGCTTCGGGGCTCTTAGTATAACTTCTCTTATAAGTATCCAAACCAGGGTTTCTTTAGTTAGATGGAAAGAGGGCTTCAAGAACTACAATCTTCC
>JANQAP020000287.1:3572758-3583196 GCA_026874005.2 Erythroxylum coriaceum
TATAATTATAAAAAATAGAAACAGGATGATAAAATCAAGGATGTTTTTATTTTTAGTTTTTTATTAAAACTTTCAACTAAACAAGTTTTTGTTTACAGTTTTTATATTACAAATCTTAACCAAACAAGTTTTCGTTTTTTTAAGAAAAAAACAGAAACTAAAAATAAGAAATAAAAACTAAAAACAATAACAGAAAAATAGAAGTAGAATCAAACAGCCCCTTAGGGTATGACATTTAATATTAATTTCTAAAAGGTCGTGAAAGTTTTAAACGTAATATAAAATAGTTTAAACTTCCTAAAAGCTGAGATTACGACAGTGTTACAATATTCAGACAAAAACTGATTGGTATTCATGTGTCTCTGCAAAGAAACTCATTCCAGCAAGTGATAAGTTTCAATATACATATATTTATGAAAAATCCTATTCTTTATCTACATATTATCTTTGTGTTAGACAATATTTCTTTCAAGAAATGTATGGTTCAAGTCTTATGTGCATAAGATGTGCTTAATTTCTCGAATGTTGGTACATACCTTTGACACCGATAACCGATTCCAGACTTACTACTTCACCCCTTCCATCAAATTCTGGAATGGTATTACATTAAGAAACCAAGTAGAAATGTTCATAACTACCTGAATGCAAGCAACTAACTAGGTCAATTGGGATCTTTTTTTTCTTTCTCGGTTACTATTCCATTTGGGAAGACAGCTGAAGATACGGATAAGAGTGAAACTTATGGCATAATAAATGATATTATCCCACTGTTTACAAGTATTAGAGGTGAAAGATACACTTAAAGGGGAACAAATATGTCAACAAGGTCGCTGAATCAGAAATTTGTCCTGTCTAAAGCACCGGTTACACAGAAATCTCAACTTTACAGTCTATAAATTGAATACAATTTAATAATACAACAACCACTCATATACCATTTAAGTAGGAAGTAAGTGGCCATCAACTTGTGCCGAAGTCCAATGTTTCCCACCTGAAGGGATTAGACACGCACACCACTTCAGGATAACTCTTGAAGAAGAGAGCCACGCAGACACAGACCGCAGCAATGGCCACCATCGAGAGCATTGCAGGCCTATATACCAGAGACCTGCTGGCTGTTTTATAAGCAAGTTTCTGATGACAAAGGTTGCAATGGGACTGCATTGGTTTAAATGTTGCATGTCCTATCTCAAAGCTGGTTAAACCTTCATGTTGCTTCTGGTTGAAGTTTGTGTCTGAATGAGTTCCAGGAATGTCAATCACCACATGGCCCAAGGCTGCTTTTTTGTTGATTTTCTTCTGTACCAAGTGGATATAGGAATAGTGACCACGCAACCGAGCATAATCTTCAGGGGAAAACCCAGTGCTATCATGAGAATTCTTCCAGGCTTTGATTCCCACCTGAAACAAGCACACGCATTATTCATTCTCCAAATGATTCATTCCAAAAGGACTTCCAAAGAGAGTGGATTCTTTCCAAAATGATACATTCCACATATGGGAAAAAAAAAAAAAAAGTATAACCACATTTTCCAACATTTAAAGGCAATATTTTATAGACAGGATCACTGAATCTTAAACATGACAGAGAACAGAATACTGACCGTAAGGCATTTAGAGGTCAAACTGTGGTAGGTGTACGAGGTGGAAATTTGCAATTATTTATGCTTTTCGTTGTGCTAAAAGAGAAAGAACAAAACACTTCCACTCACAAAATACAAGGGAATATCATCCGTGATTATGAAAAGAAGATGAAGAATGCCAAACATTTCATTGTAGATTGATAGGCGGAATTTGATTGAAGATACCAGCGATCCTCACTCATTAATCAAAATCATTAAACTTTCAACTTATTAGATTTCACTGGAAGACATTGATAGATCATAACACAACTACTAAGTGTTGATTAAGCTGTTTACATGAAACAAATTAAATAGAATAAATCTAGGTATGCCAATGTAGGTTGTTGAATATAGCACATAGGAAATGATGAGCTTGAACAAGTTTGTCCAGATTAAGGGGCATGTTGAAGCAAATGAATGAAGATAAAAATTCTAAGATGGGAAAGACATTGAATTGAGGATTTCCTTTTTCAGTTAGTCCAAAAACAATAAATGTAATAGAACATTACCATTCCAGGGTCATCAGTTAAAGCGTCAAGTACATCTTCAGAACCATCTTTCCCAGCTGCCAAGTGAAGAGGTGTCAAACCTGCAGGGCCAGAAGTATCAGGCCTAAACAAAAAGTTCTCCTGAATTCCACCAAGTAGCACCTTGCTCTCAGATCCTAATTTATCAGGGACATATCTTAAAAGCAGCTCCACGAGAGACCTAGAATTCCTCCTCACAGCCCTGTGAAGCAGACTCATTTCTGATAATGCTTGGTTAAGAGATGAGTACTCTCCAATACCAACCATGCCACCAAGCAGTATGTTCAAGAGTTTTTTCACCACAGCACACCATTCACGTTCCACAGAAAACTCCATGAGCCATTTGAACCGTCTTAAAGGGAAGAGGTCCACATTAGGATCTATCCCGTGCAATCTAGATTTTAATTGACTTCTATGAAGAAGCCAACCCATTTCTTGAATAAAATCAATTGCTTGATTTTTGGCTTCCATTGTTCCAATTCGTTCAACATCAGCATTTGTTTCATTATGTTCCAATACACTCTCAAGCATACGGATATCTGAACAAACATCTTCTTCTGCAACTATGAAAGGAAAGAAACTGTTGCTGAACCCATGATCTTCAATCTGGTAAACCGAGGATTAAATCAGCATACAAAATAAAATATTTTTAAAGCTTTCCACTAAAAGGCATCCATGATTTTAAATAGATAACGTAGAGGGAATGTGGACACAAGTAAGAATGTGGTGACTGAAGTCAGGAGCACCTCAATAAATCCTCTTCCAATTGTTGTGGAAATACAGCAAACAAAGTTTACACATTGAAGCTCATCATGCCCTTTGATGCTGTCAACTGTATCCATCAAATCATCAGAACTCTCCTGATCCATATAATTCCCTTCAACTGCACATAGTAGTCTGAGAAACAAAAAGAAATGTAGCATTTTAGAAGCATATAAAGCTAAAAAAAGATTAAAATTATCCCGAATTTATCTATATTTATATCCATATGCCAAGAACAATTACCTTGTGGTTGCTCGAGAAAGGTTAGTGCCCTTAACTGAAAATTGAACTTTTGCAGAAGCAGATACTGCAACTGGTTTGACATTTAAAATTTTGCTGTAATTGCTACTTCTGATAGGTAAAGAAGCATCCACAACAACCTGACCTGCAAAATAGAACACGTCACACATCCCAATCAGCAATTGTCTAATTCCCATAAAAATGAATTTTAAAACCAAGAGCACTGAAGGCAACAGACCATTGCAGACAAATGCTATTTGATGCTGCACCCTAATGTACAGCCAACCAGTTCTCCAGAAAGTATCATCTGATACATCCAGAAGCTTACTCAAACTGGAGCTGAGATTACAATAAAGCTACACAAATGAAAACTCAGGTGTAAGGCCAACAATTTTATCTGAAAAAGTTCAACAAGGAATGAAAGGTTATAGTGCACCAGAAGCTTACTTCATCCCATACTGTCTCAGGTTGACAAAGATAGATAGTCAAAATGACGCAGCCAGGCCTAATATAGCTCTCAATATCTGAAGGACTATGGGACAGCCAGTCCAGGATCTACAAGTTAAAACATCTCAAATTATACCTGGAGCGAAAGAAAAAGTAAAAGGGTAATTCCAATCATATGTTTTATGCAGAGTACCTGAGCACGCAAGACAAGAGGAAAGTCATTTGGTTCTTTTCCAAATAGCTTGAAAACAATTCGATCTGTTCGACTCTGAAATCGTGGCATAAAACGAGAGAGAGATCAACTTCAAAATATCATAGAAATGGTATAAAAGATCAAAATGAAAGCTTCCGTCTATACAACTCTTAAGTGTAAGTGACAATGTATGCTTTTAGCATAAGTAACAAACCCAATAAAGAGGAGACAAAGAGCATGCAAATTTGATGATAAGATATGCTTAGCAACTGTGTATTCAGTGGTTGCTCTCACAAACCAAATGTACAGTTCACAGTTTCATGTCAAAGATTTGTGTATCCTTCAAGTCTTTTGTATACGAACAGGCTATAAAAGGAATGACATTCCTTCCAAAGATATCATGGGGGCGAGAACAAACTGATCCAACCAGGTATTAAGCAAGATAACCATCCTCGCAATCAAGGATCCAAATTCAAAAAGGGAGCAAAGAATGGGATGTGCTCCCAATACTACCTGAGTATCACCACTGGAACTAGAAGGTGACTGGGCAGACGCTGAATCTGAATTTCCACTTGTCTGATGTGGACTTGACTGGCGTGAGTCTTGCTGCGTCCATGAAGGACACTCCAGAGTAGTGATACCTAATGCAGGTACCGGTGATCTTTCAACGTCTTCAGTGCCGTCATCTGAGTCAATATATACGTCATTCAAATCAAAATTATTCGTTTTAACCTGTCTTGCATCAGTTTCTCGTGCTTCCTGATCTACTGGATACTCCTTTGGAATGCTGGGTTTCTGCAGTGAACTAGCTTGTACATTTGCACCATTAGTATGACATGTATGTACAACTTGCTGCAGTATTTCAAAGAAAAGGTGCTTTAGGAACTGTGTTAAAGCCATTAAGTCATACACCATCGATAAGTAAATTTTATAACCTCTGAATTTCTAGAACAATTTGCATCATTCAGCAAATCTCGATTTTCCTGCACCAACCCCGATATACTTTTTCCACCTTGTTCAGCAGTATGGTTTGCAAGGCTCCTTAAAAGATGCGATAGTAGATCTTGGTTGCTGGCCTGGACCGATCTATTGGCTGCAATTTGATACATGTGATTCAAAATTAAAAGAAAAAATGTGCCGACAAGGCCGAGAAATAGCAAAAGAGCACGATGTGAAATAGCACAACAAGAAACATTGAAGGATATAACTGCAAATTTGAAGGTACTCACAATGCACATTGGAGAGTATTTTCAATAAGCTTATTAACAGATAACCACTAGTCTGGTCATCATTCAACGCATTTACACTACTAGTAGCTTCTGGATTTGTCTTCCTTCTCCTTTTATTATGACCAGCCAAACGCCTCCGGCAACTTCTCTTCCCTTCATCAAACTCTTGCAGTACATGAAACCTACCAAAAATTTGACATTACAGTTCGCAACAATATATAGTAGTAAACCGGTAAAGAATCCATAGACATACCTATGGAATCAATTAATTGGAACTATAAGGAAATCTATTTATTAATTAAAACAGATGAACGACCAATACAATCCAAAGCATCAAGGGACAAAAGTGTACCTGCTGCATTGCTGACAGAACCGCTGCATCATATTACCAACAAGGGCCTTGCTGGCCTTGGAATGCATCTCACAGACCTTATGGCGACGATGATAATCTTTGGCACGACTCAGATCAGCCCCACAGTCCTCGACTTGACACACTGCACGGCTTGCACCATTTCCTACCACCTTAGCCTTCTTTCCACTGTTTCCATCCCAATTCTGCACGTCCTTTTCACCAACTGGTTGCCTATGCCCACCGAGTTTTAAACTAAGGCTACCAACCTCTTCTTCATTCAGATTGTCGTCTTCAATGACAACAACGCTTCTCCTTTTCTCCGTTTCCCTTTTACTTTTCTCATTTGCCAAATTCACTTCATCAGAGTATGATGAAGAGCTATTTGAGGAATTTCCAGTGGTAGGAATTCCTGTCCCAAGAGGGAAAAACTGTCTACTGGTGCTACTAGATGGTAGTGGATTCAAAGGTCTGGCAACAAAAAGATCTCCATCCCATTTCCAATCATTCAAATCCCATTCTAAACTTCTCTTCCCCACTGCTCCTAAATCCGTCATACCCATCCCCAAAAAACCATGAGGTTCAGCTCCAAATCTAGCCTCCATAGATTAAGACCAGGTACTCCAAAAGATCCAAATTTTATCAGCAGTTACACAACAGTTGATTAACTAAGAAACAAAAAAAGGAGAGAGAAACTAAAATAAGTAAACCAAGTTCCACTAAAAGATAAGAACTTAACCCCAAGAAAGTAAAACCAGTCCAAAAAACTTTCACCTAATCAGCTTCACTTCTTCCCCAAAAGTCCAAAAACCGAATACCAACACAACCATGATTCCAATTAAGAGCAACCCACATCGCAAATAACCCTCAATCAGCTACCTATCCCTTTCAAAACCCCACGAACAAAGTCCAAAGGTGGCATCAACCGTGTCAACTAAATCAATTCATGATCAACCAAAAAGAAAAAGAATAACAACTAGTAAAACTTTGTACTTGCCGGGAAGTTAAAAAAGCAATCTTGACCCGAATAAACCCAGATCGGGCCGCTGCCGGAAAGTGCAGGTGAGTCCAGAGACAAGTAGGCGAAACTTTCGGGGGCAGAGATCAATGGATGCTAGGGATAGATGGTGATGATGACGCTGATGATTATGCGAATGTGTTTTTGTTTTAGGAGAGAGTGTGGTTAAACTATGGTGTTGTGTGGTGTGGTGCGTTGTACACAAATGAAACTATTAATAATTAGTTTAAGTATTCAACAACCCCTTTTATTACTTTTATGTTCTTTTTTATTTAACTAACGTTATTACATTTAGAAAAGTTGAATATTTATCGTGTGGGGAGAGATAGTGTGCACTACAGTACACCCAACACCAAGATGGTGGGGCCAATCACGATAAGATGCCTTCCCCTTCGATTTTTGTCGTTTCCGCTTTTTTATAAAAAAAATTAAATGAGATTTATTGAAATAATATGAAAGACAGCAGTGGAGACAATAACTTCTTCTATATACGAGGAGAAGCTAATCGACAATGGGCTAAGCCAACACGACACGCAGGTAAAACGGAAGCTAAAAACTGAAAGAAGAAACGACAATGTACAAATGGGATTTGTAGGAAGTGTTAACTATCGTTGAGTGCCGAATATGGGAAAGAAAATATCTCCTTTTGAAAGGAGACTCGTGAAGTTTTCGAACTAGGATAGCAAGTAGGTTCTTCATTTTCAAGCTGAATGATCCAAGTAAGGATTCACACCATGAAAAATGCATCTTTCTGATCTTTAATCGATCTATTTAGGGTTTATTGGTATCGAGCTTCCTCCTATCCGTCATTGGTGGAAAGGGGTGGAGTCTCTGACAAAAGGTGAGCATCTTATTATTCACGTTCTGTGCTTTAAGCAAACAACTAGAGTTGGGATCAGTATTATTTGCTTGAGATTCACCTCTTTTATCTCTCTTGTACAGCCTGCAAGACATAGTCGATAAAGACGAAGACTCCAGATATCTAAAGGATCGGCTTGTGACAACAGCTGGGGTTGTACATCTTCCATAAGCTAACAGCTTAATCACTTTTTCTCTTTCATTTTGGTACTGCATATGTTAGTGTTAGCCCAGATTTCATGCTCTAACTACATGTTTACTACATGTAGGTAGTTCTTTAGAGAGAAAAATCAATTCTCTAATCCTTATGATTAGAGAATTTAACACCTTTATATTTGAACTCATTCTACCTCTAAAAATTCGCAAGTTCTTCTCTTTCCATATCTCCTCTAGACTAGAAGCCAATGAAATGATGTATGCTACTCTCTCCCCTTTAAGGTTAGTCGTCAGACCTCTTAAGTTGTCCAATATGACAGTAAGCAGAATCTCATCCGATCTCCAATGACATTCTCTTTAATTCTTCTCCATATGCTCTCAGTAAAAAGGCATTGGAAAAAAATATGACCTCTAATTTCGTAATAATCCCTGTATAGGTCACGTGTTGTCCAGATTTATAAAACGTAGTTGTTTATGGTGCCCATTTTGTTTATGGTGGCCATTTTGTTCAATGTTGTCAACCATAATAAGTAGGAGGAGTTGGGACTTAAAGACTTATGCCAGACGACATGGTAATAATCAACAGAGGATTGTTTAGCCACTCCTTACATACCTTGATAGAAAAGGAATTAGGGAGTTGGTTTAGCCATGAGTATTTGTCCTGAGTTCTTCAATTAGAGGTGTAAGTAGGGATGAGGTGAATCTCCTGGTCTGAACAATCAATCCACGTGCTGTCAGTTATGACTGCACAAACATTATAATTAAATAGAATATGACTCCACCGTTGGACTGCACTGGGAAGTCGAATTAATGGACCATGATTCATCCAATTATCAAACCAAAAATGAGTTTGTTTTTCATTGCCAACTCTACATTTCGCTCCCGACCCCATAATTTTCTCGAGTCTCATCAAATTGTTGATAAAAAAGATTGAGTCTTTAGGGGAAATGGACCACAATGATTTTTCTTTTATTATATAAGAGTGAAGCTACTTGGTCCATAAAGAATCTTTATTGCACAGAATATGCCAAATTTTTTTCAGCATTACTATCTTATTGGTGGTGGCAATAGGAATTATTCCTTGGGCTCCCTCCTTCTTAAACTTGCAAACTTCATCCCATATAACTTTTATTTACCTTCCTTCAAAGTTATGCTTTCCCTATAAGAACCTCCTAAAAAAGGTTTCAATTGTTTTCACTACTCCTTTAGCCAGAAACATACTAGCAGACTAATAAACTTGCGAGGAATTCATCACTGTTTTAATAAGCTAAAATCTACCCGCAAAAGATAAGAACCTACCTGTCCAATGATTTAATCTCGGTTGTATTCTTTCCACCAAAGAGTAACATTCATAAAAATATATTCTTCTTGTAGTGATAAGCAATCCTAGATAACGCAAAGGATAATGTTTCCTTTCTATAGAAGATATTGCAGCTATCTTAGCTGCCAATCCATCTCAGTTGTAGTTTGCGCTTCTTAACAGCACGTATTGTTTTGTTTCTTTGAGGGCCTTAATCATGTGTTTCTCGCACCTTTTTTCATTGGTAAGGTCATGTTTTGCCGACTGGTGCTCGGTTTGTAGAATAAGTGTAATATATATTTTTATTAAGTATATAATACGAAATATTTTAGGCAATTCCAATTTATTCTAAAAAGTAAAAATGTTAGTGCAATATGATCCGGGTTATTCAATTTACGTGAATTGTTTATGAGGTAAAATTTTTGATGTCACAATAAACTTATTTAATATGTAAATTTAGAAAATATAAAAAAGATCTTGACAACAATAAAAGTATAAAATCTATAATAATTCAACATTATAATTATAAATCAATTGACAATGTATAATTATTTTATAATTATATTAATACTATTTTTTAGTTATGTTATTTAAATCTCAATTTATTATGTAAGATATCTTAACAATAAAATTATATCAATAATATTATTTTGCAATTTTGTGATTATGATATTTTTAATTGTTCCGTATTTTCTATAAATATGAAATACAGAATTTCATACATATTTTAGTAGTTAGTTTATCGTGATATCAGCCAAGTTTCACTAACATTCCTTAAATCAGCGAGAAATTGCATCCAAACATAACTTCTAACGTTGGGGTTTTTCATTTTATTATCTATCGTTGGTGTCTTTTAATGTTTTTTACTTATTGTTTTGTACCTTTTTTGTAAGTCTTGTTTATTTGTACGATGTTGATTTTTTTAATAAAAATTTTGGTTATTATTTATATGTAAAATATTTGAAAATTATTATTATTTCATATTAATTGTGATTATTATTTATTATTATAATTTTTAGAGACAGAGTTAAAAGTATACAGTACAACTGTACAATATGACAATGAAATATTTTGCAATTTTAAAAAAATTCAGGTATTATTTCATAAATTTAAAAAATTACCAAAAACGATACTCGATATTGACCGATACTAATATAGTATCGTACCAAAATTGGTACGATATTCACAACATTACTTAATACGAGTTTTTGGTGTAGCGGGCGATTCTAAAAAGAATGGAGTCAACAAATATGCACAACAATTGTAAGTTACCTTTTCATTATATTTTATTTTTAGAAAAAGATTATTTTCGTTATTCGAAATTATAACCTTCTGATTCCAAAGAGTAATCTTCTCAGCACCCAGAAAAAGAGCAAAATTTTAAATTATTAACTACTTAATCCTTCAATAGGATGTTTTAATAATTGTAATTAATAATATGCTATGGACAAATTTTGTTTTATTATAAATAAACACCTTTTAACATATCTCGATTGAATTAAGCAAACGCGTGAAAAGTAAGGTGAATCTTACTCATGAATTAGTAATATGATTGTTGTATATTATTAATTATCTTTGATTTACAAGTAATTAAGTTTTAAACAATAATTAATTTGTTGAATATAAACTTGATATTTAAATGAGGATCAATTTTTCTTTCATAAAATTAAAATTTTATAATTACCATATTTTAAAACGTGTATTTAGGGGTTCTAATTGAAAAGATTCAAGAGTTTT
>JANQAP020000287.1:3736355-3747240 GCA_026874005.2 Erythroxylum coriaceum
TTATACATTAAATTATATAATATGTTACACCCAGTCGTTATTTTAATTAATTAAAATATTTAATCGATTATAAAAAATTAACTTATTTTATTTCAATAACGAGTGTTATTTTAATTAACTAAAATATTTAATAGATTATAAAAATTCTAATCACATCGTGACTAATGTTATAAATTTTTAACTTTTTACTTATATATTAAAATATTTAGATTTACTTTGTATATTTTATCCATTTATAACAAATTCATTACAATGTACATTTCTAAATTTTTTTATTTTTTCATTCGAAATTTTTACTCACTAATTTTACTAATTCATTTCTAATATTCTAATATATATATTTTTAATATAACAAATTTTAACCTTATTAATTCCTTTCTTAGTATATACATTTCAAAATTTAAATATTTATAATTTTATCACAAAATTTTAAATTACACAATATTCATTTATACATTAAATAATATAACATGTTTAGAAATACTCCTAAAATTAAATTACGCATAAATACTCTTAAAATTAAATTAAGTGGGCATTATATTTCCGCACATCTGCGCAGTATCCGTATGCTAGTTTGTAACTAAAGGTCAATGAATTCGTTGCTAGAATTTTGCTCATTTCCGTGAGAGTTTACAAATTACAGTTCACAAGGCAATCAATGGCTTACAACAGTGATCCTGTTTTTCATTCAGATTCCTTCCATCTGAAGCAACGGCTTGAATTAAAAGCTAAAGGTCGATTCCGCAAACTTTAAACGCATTCCTTTATCACCAAAAATATGCTGAACTCGTCGCTCCAAGTGCACTACCTATTATTTCCAAACCTCAGAGTTAATAGTTTTGTTTTTCTTTTTGAAATATAAAATATAAAATGGTTTCGTTAGTTTGTATTGACAATAAGTGAACGACTTGGACCGGCAGTGAAGAAGAATCGAGTGGGGAGTAATAATTATGAATATGAATTTCCAATTTTGATCACCTAAATTGTGGACCATCCTTATTTCCTCAATGCCTAATTTTCTTATTATCAAATCACTTAGTACAATTCTGGACCTTTGGATGTTTCGGTACTCTGGGGGCAAAACTGTAAAAATCTATCCCAACTAGCTACAGTAGACGAGCCAATTGAAGACTGCAGCGACTGAGAAGGACGAAAGTAAAGAAGTCTGACAAACCAAAAGTTGGGGTCGACACGTTAGTCGCCCATAGATGCTAATTGACGTTATTTCGCCCATAGATGCTAATTGTGGCTCGTTGCTCCCGAAAGTGTAACCATGGTCGGAGATGTGAACGGAGGGACCACTGCAACCACTGCGGTGGCGGAGACGCAGTACGTTTCGGCGAAGACTTCGGTTTGGTGGGATATAGAGAACTGCCAAGTGCCTAAAGTGTGCGATCCCCACACAATCGCCCAGAATATAAGCTCCGCTTTGGCCAAAATGAACTATTGTGGCCCCGTCTCCATCTCCGCCTACGGCGACACTAACCGTATTCCGGAGCCGGTCCAGCGAGCGCTCTCTAGCACCGGCATCGCACTCAATCACGTCCCAGCCGGTACCTTTTTTGTTTGTTTTGGTTATAGTGTATTGCTGATTTTCGTTATGAGTTTTGATCATTTCTAGGGTTTGGGGTTACTGCATGAACTGTATTTCTTTTCTGGAATGTGATCTGGTTCTCTATTTCTTGATCTGATTATTTTCTGGAATAAACTGTATTTGTTGATCTTTTGGAGGTTTTATTGTGTTTATATTCTAGTTGGTTAATGTATCGGTTGACATTTGGATAAGAAAAGAGTCCTGATTGATGACTTTGTAAGTTATGATTGGTGAGCAGGTGTTAAAGATGCGAGTGACAAGAAAATTCTAGTAGATATGCTATTCTGGGCAGTGGACAACCCTGCACCGGCGAACTATTTGCTTATTTCCGGTGACCGAGATTTTTCTAATGCTTTACACCAACTACGTATGCGGAGGTATAATATACTTTTGGCACAGCCACTTAAAGCTTCTGCACCACTCATTGCTGCTGCAAGGAGTGTGTGGCTTTGGACTAGCTTATCTGCCGGGGGAGCTCCGCTTACAAGTACTGAATCGACCCAATTTGCTGCTGTTACTTCACAAAGTAGGAATTCTGAATCTAGTCAATTTGTTCATCCACCGGTTTTCAGTTCGGAAGGCATTGCCGTAGGAAATCTGAATTCATCTCCTGGTGGAAGGGTTGCTGATATGAGAAACAAAGGGAAATATGGTCGTGGTCTTTCAAGACCCTTGAGTGGCTCGTTTGGGATACAAGAAAGTAAGAGCTATGATAACTCAAGTCAACAGGAATATACACAAGGAAAGCAGTTTAAGAAAGCCCCTCATGAGTTCTTTGGAGGTGTTGACCCTACAGTTAGGTTTCCACAAGATATTTCTGGTTCTTCTCAGAATGGATTTATGCAGCCATTGAGGCCTAATATCCTCTCCATACAACAACAGCCCTTTGCAGCTGATTTTACATCACCTCCCAATTCTCATCAAAATTATGGTTATCGTCCTAGACCTAATGAACTTGGATTTTCCTCGGCCCCTTTGACAAATGTGCCTGATATTTCTAAGCTAAGTATGTCTGAATATTCCAGTTATATGAAAGATGTTCCTAATACCCAGGGACAAAGTGTAAAAGATTTCAAAGCAGGTTCTCTTGAGTATCCAAATCCTGCTACCTTTGGTCCACATAAAGAACATACCATAAACAGTAGCCCAACAAACAATTGGTGTCCCATTGCTCCTGGACTTCCAAACCCTTTATCCTCTCAAATCATAACTAGTACTACTAGTAGTAATGGTATTTGGGGAGCTCAAGGACACCAGTCACCTTCAGTCTATGAGCAAGGCCTTATTGGAATTATTCTACTTGCCCTGAACACCCTGAAAGTTGAAAAAATTATGCCAACGGAAGCAAATATTACCGATTGTATTCGATTTGGAGATCAAAAACATCATAGTATTGATGTACGGAAGGCTTTGGACTGTGCAATTGACAAGAATATGGTAGTGAAGCAAAATTTGGGTGCATTACAATTGTTTGTCAGTAAAAAAGAAAAGCTATGGAAGTGTGTGAATCCTATTGGTGGTAATCCTAACCAGTACCCAAGAACAACTTGGGACGAAATACGCAAGTTTCTAACTTCATCAGCTGGACGATCTGCCATGATGGCCTCCAATTGCAGGTAAATATTTTTGTTTATATTGCTTATTGCTTGCAACTTTGAATCATCATATTGTAAAATGTGATTAGAGAACCATTTGTGTGGTTTGTCACTGTTGTACAGATATGAAGCAGCACTGGTTTTGAAAAAGGCTTGCCTGGAATACTTTGCTTTGGGTGATGTACTCCAGATTTTAAATATGATAATTTCTTTAAAGAAATGGATTATTCATCATCATTCAGGATGGCAGCCTATTGCTATTACTGTACAAGAAAGTAATACAGAAGCAGGTGCTGGTCCTGCTATTTGATCACAGACTATGCTGGTATAGAAAAATTGGCTTGGCTAGGGTCACTGATTGGAAAATATTTGAGGAATTTGACCAGCTACGAGAGCTACACTAGTCATCTTAAAAGTTGAAAATATAATGGACTGCAATAAATACTTGTGATTTTAGTAATTAGGTATGTGTTTTACTTTCTTTTCTGGGTGGATTTGATGGGAGTTGCGTCTGTGGTAGAGGATGCCTTATGGTAAGACATGCATCAACCATTAACAAATTCTCTGGTGTTACGGATTTGTTGTTACTAAGCAAGCCAATGCTTTTAGCACCGTTAGATTATCACGGTCTTTGAGCAACAAAACCATCTGGTAACTGTGATGACTCTAACTGGATGATGCGTGATAGAAACTAAGCCAAATCTTTTGCCGTAAGAGTTACCATGGGTAAGTGTTGGATAAATAAGGTGTGTAGGTCACTGGGAATCAATGACTGTCTGGGTTCAGCATGTCTATGAAACGGCTTTGCAGGCAGCATAATTTTGAGTTTATGAAATTAGATGGTTCATTTGAAACATCATGCCAACTATATACAATGAGGCTTGTTGGTTCCTTTGGTCGGTGTTTCCAAGAATTAGGCATGGTGGTTTGCTCGAAGAACGAGGGGAAAAGTTAAATATTGAAGTGACTATGGACGATATTGAAGCTTTCCGGGTATGTTTCACATTGAAGAAGTGCTCTGCATTACTAGTTGAGGTCTTGGTCATATATATCAATCTTAGGAGGAACATGTTACTAAAAACATGATCTTCCACCCCTAGATAAATTGTACTGATAACTGCAGTAAGATTTTCTATGTTCAAAAACTTGTACAAGGAACATGAGATGTATGCTTCTTTTTCCATTTATTCAGGTCTTAGCTCCTTGTCTTCCTCTACTGTTTTTTTTATTCATAGACAACAATTTACTGTTTCTCTTTTCGGCGTGAAGTTCACTGCGCACTTTACCAAATTTTGAATGGGCAGATAAATTTCCCTTTTAAGATGATGACGCTCTCAAAATGTCTTTTGTAGCCAAGTCTCTTCCGCTCAGGAGTCTAATTTACTCTCCATCTTCCTTCCCCTCCCGTTTGTTTATAGTTATTTGGATGTCATAATTACTTGGCAATCTAACCTACTGCCATCCGAGCCCCTTTTAAATCTGCAGTTACAATGCTTCCATGTCTCCGTATTACATATGTTTAGACTTAGGCAGCCATAGCCTAGGAAGGACTAAGGACTAAGCGTCCTGATCTTATTTTTCATCTTTTACTTCTATATCAGCCAAGTACTTTGCTAAATTTACTTATTTGGTCTCGGAATCCACTCAAGCAATTGGGAATTTCCTCAATGAGTTTTACAGTTTTAGCCAAAATTTGGAAATGTTTCCTTGCCAACTATTTTAAAGCATTGAGAGATATTCGAAAATATGTAACATGTACTGAATTGAAGCTTGGATTAAGGCAGACACAGTAACTCAATGAATGAGGTAATATAATATTCAAATTGATATAAACGTGCTATGAACTGCCGCTCCACGAGTACAATGAATCAACTCGTAAAGTTGCAACAGAATGTTTGTAGGTTGAAGCCTTGTAGCAACTAAGTTAATTGAAAACTCATGCAAATTATCACATTTCTAATTGCATGTCATCAGTCTGAGCTCACTCTCAGGGTTGCATACAGAGCGACTGGTAGCCTCATGTTTCTGTAATCATCTCCAAACATCTAATCGAATACTTACGAAGGTATCTTACATACCTTTCTGCTTCTAAGAGGCCGAGTTATGAGCATAAACTGTCAACATAAGTAATGAGCAAGGCTAAATATAAGCACATGCGACATACTGTAGATGCAACATGCACTAACAATTACGAAAAGACGGTGAGATATCAACATTCCGAACTAAGAAGATGGGAAAAATGGGAAGATAAACGAGAAAGTGATTATGGAAATCCATGAAGCAACAGTGACAAACGAGAAAGTGATTATGGAAATTCATGAAGCAACAGTGGTTAACTTAATTGAAGAAAAGTTGGAATTGCGATTTTGTTATGATTTATAAGACTACTTTACAACTGTATTGCACAATAAATTATCATATGGAATCGCTCATTGATACGAATTACTTTCTAACATCAGTTCATTCACAACTCATTTCTCACTAGGTTTCATTCACATCTCATCTCTCACTAGGGTTTATGAGACACAACTTATTCTGTCAAATCATCATCAAGAAAGTCAAAACCATCATCATCAGTGGTAACTCCTCCAGCTGCAGAACTGCCCTCAAAAGGTTCACCCACATCAGCCAATGATACCATTTCTGCAGGTCTGTTTACTTCATGTTCATTCTCATCCATTTCATCTGCATATAGTTGTTCCATTTTGCTGTCAAGCATATCCTGAAACAACATTACAACTCAGTAGTTTAATAAGTTCCCAACACCTTTGTGCAGAATCCTTTTGCACAAGATATAAAAACTTGATTAAAATCCAGTACCTCATCTTCTTGCAAGGACTGTTTCTGTTTCTCCACAAGCCAATCATCCAGTATGATTTCGTACATGAAACTTTCAGATGATATCAAATCGCAAGGCTTTCCTCCTATCTGGCTCTCACGTAATCGCAAATTGTAGTGAACATATGCAAGCTCATTCCATCTTTTCCGAGACAGACAATTATGCCTTCTGCTATGGACTTGGTCATAGATGCTCCAGGTATGTTCGCAACCAAGAGATGAACATGTCTGGCTCAGTATGCGTATAGCAATTCTTTGAAGCTCTAAGCAACTTATTCCATGTTGTTGCCACCATGCAGCTAATAAGAGTAATGGTAGCACATGTACGCATCTTTTCTCAATTTTCATATCACTAAATAATTACATTTAAATCCTGTGTACACTAGATACTCAGTTGATTACCTGGATCAAGCTCCATTCTGGTACTTATTGCCAAATCAGTTCCAAAATCAGCTTTAGCAGATACAAATTCAGGAATCTGATCACAAGACAAGATTATTAAACTAGATATCCAGTAATGTGGCAACCACTTAAAATTAACAAAACTCTTGTGGCTGGTTTTATGCAAATTCAGTAGCAGAACAGACAGGCTAAGCTTGAATCATCAACCAAATAGAACTAGCTCTAGCCTTATTATAAATGGAACACGACACAAGTGTAAGAATATATTACCTGCGTGGATGCTGAAATTCTCTTTGCATTATCAGCTTCCAATCGGACTATGCATTCATTCAATCCACGAATAACCTCGGGATGCTAGAACAATGAAACTAAATATAATTAAACCAAAAAAACTGAAGGTATTTAACAACTAGAACGGTAGATCAATTTTTCATACCAAAACAAAATCAGGACGGTAACGATATGATGGGTTGAGAAAGTAAGCTGCTACATACAGCGGATGGTGGAACAATGAGTTCCAGTTATTGTCTATCACATTCCACAGAGGTCCATACTTTTGTGTATCATCCCCATGAATGGTTTTAATTTTAATCTTAGCTCTGCACATGTCATTATACATAAATGGCATTGACTGGCTTTCATTGCTATCTATCTTTTGAAGAACGTGTGCGATTGGCTCCAGTGATTTTCTAACACACTGCAATTTCTTCCAAAATGATGCATTGGAGAGAAGTTTTTCAACCTCCTTGGCCTCGTCAGACTTTGCAAATGGGGAAGAAACCCATTTATTTGACAAAAACATTCTCTTTAGGTCAATGCCATGATGCAACAAACTCTGTAAAGTGAAGTAAGTAGTGCCAAATTTGGAAACAGCAGGCCTTAGAAGTTCTTGTCCTCTTGTAAACTCTTTTTTCATAAAATTCAGCAACCATGTATTGTTATATATAAACCTTGTAACTTTTTTAGCTTTGATGATGCATTCTCCTATCCATTTTATGTTCAAAAACCCCTCAAGCATTTGATCTATACAATGCACAGCACATGGTGTCCAAAATAAATGGCGCCTTTTTTCTTCAAGCATCTTCCCAGCGGTCTTCCAGCTGGCTGTGTTTTTGGTGATTACCTTTTAGTAGAAGTAAGAAGAAAAAATTTTTAGGAAATCAATAAAAGTAAATTCAAGTCATTACACAGCAGAAATGAAGCAACAGGAAAAAGAATGAGTTTCATACTTGAACCACATTTTGCTCGCCTATTTCTTCAACCATTTTGTCCAACATCTCGAAAAGATTTCCAGCATCTTCGATGATATCAGTAGCATCAACTGAAGAAAAAAAATATACACCACGAGGACAAGAGACCAGGAAGTTCACCAGTGTCCTACCTTCAATATCACTCCAAATATCAGCCATAATAGAACACCCAGAAATTGACCAAAACGTCCTTAATTCAGCTAAAAACTCTTTTGCCGTGTTGACCTCATCCTGAAGAAACCGACCAGATATTAAATGGGTAGACGAACCTTGCAGGGCTTGTCCATACTGTCCAACTAACTCCAGCATTTTGTGGAAATAAGGGGAATCGGCCGCACCTGAAGGGATGCCTGCATAATAAAAGAATTTACAAATAGCAGTTACAACGTCCTTCCTACACTTTTTCTCCGCAACCATCTTTGTTTTCACATGCTTATAATGTGATGATGTCTGGTTTTTAAGTGATTTCAAGAAGACAGAATCCAATCTTGATTTCTTCAAAAGTGGTTCACTACCATTACCACTACTACCAGGAGACCTGCACCTGTTATTTCTGACATCGTTATCTGAAATTTTATCCTCAATCATGAGCAGATCCCTGCTTGAACATTGCAGCAGCCCCCCCTCATGCTCTTCTTCTTCAAACTCATTATCTGAAAGAGTGTAGAAAGCAGATATCTCCTTGGTGTCAGGCTTCCGGTTTCGACGACCTGTTCGGTGCCATTTCATATTCTCCTTGATTTTAAGATACACTTCCTCAGGAGCCTTATCACAGTAAGCAACTTCTCCAGGGATCCTTGCCAGATGTTGCTTAAATCGGTTGATACCCCCACTAATTATCTTTTCACAATAATTGCATTTCACCTTTTTCTTCTTTTGATCTTGAGCAACACAATGTTCCCAGCCAGGGTCCAAATATCCTAATGATCGAAGAGGAGCAAATCTCATAACCAAGTTCTTATCAGTAATTACTTTCTTGCCTTTCTGTTTATAACTATCAGGAACATCTTCCATGTCATTATAATTGTTTGAGTGGAAAGCTAAAGATGCTTCTTCATATTCGGATTGCCTTCGTTTTCGACTAGAACGGCATCCTTCCAGGTTCTTTTTCATATTGAAACATACCTCTTCCGGAGCCTTATCACAATGAGTAACTTCACCAGACACTCTAGCCAAATGTTGCTTCAACCTAAATATCCCGCCACTTACAATTTTGCCACAGTAATTGCATTTGACCTTCTTTTTCCTTTCATCTTGAGCAGTGCCATGATCCCATCCAGGGTCAACATATCCTGCTGACCGAAGAGGAGCCATCTTTTCTATTATTTGGCAACCAACAAGACTGCAGCAACTTCATAGGCCTCGGATATCATGTTGGTGGAAATGATAACATCAGTGAAGATTTATATGCAGTGGAAACACCTAAAAGCAACCTGACAATAGATAATATAGAGCAAGTAAAGGTAATGGTACTAAGAAGGCAAACACAAGAAATGAGGAAATAACCATAACTACATAATTTACCTTTTCTACACAAAACAAATCCTTCTCCTCCAGCAGCTAGGTAGTTAACCTGGTTTACAAAATGATTCTTCCTTGAAGACATTGGATCTGATGCTAAGTTAAGGCTGAGCTAAAAATTAAAATGTCAAAGTTACAGTGATTAGTGCATAGGGAACTGAAACCAGCCAAGAAGAATGAGGAAAACTAGTTCAACAAATTCACCAACGCATAGTCATCTCAAAGTGCTTATCAAACTATTGGAAATTACGTGTTTGACGTGAAACTACATCTAAAACTAAAAGTCCAAAAGTCAAAGCATGCAAATACAACAACAACAACAACCCATTAAAATTGCAAGTCATCAAAGCATGCAAATGTTGAGTCCAAATTGCAAGTCATCTAATAAGCTAAGGTGGTCCATTAGGGGAGTTTGAGAAACATGATCCTTTGAGGCAAAGTCTTTATCTAACGTAAAAGGAGGATTACCTGGAAGCAGGAAATTATAAGCTTCTGAGATCTGTAGATAAATGAATTGTGATGTCAGACAAACAGAGCACCAAGAAATTAAAAAAATTACGTGACTGTTCAAGACGATAATAAAATGTTCAGATACAGGAGTGGGCTAGTTTAACAGCATCAGACCATCTATACCCAACACCCTATTCCAAACCTGTTCTGCGCAAAAAATGACGTCATTTTGGGTGTTAACAGCATAAAAAGTCGTCATTTTTGGCATAGATCAGAGTTGGATAAGGGCATTGAGTACAAAGGATCTGAACCCTAGTTTAACAGCTGGTCTCGGAAAAAAGAAACATGGCGAATAGGCAATGTACTGCTCCATGTAGACAACATAACTACATCATGTAGACAACATAACTACATTTATCTTTAATGTGATGAGTGGAGTCCATTCACGTTCAGATCCTTCTCTGAAAGACTATGTCATAAAGGAGTTAACTAGGAGACCTTTATTGGAGGAAATATCGTGTTTAATGGGATACTCATATCACTCCCATCATGCTTATCTGTATAGAGCTAATTGTTTATATTTGGTATAGAATTATTACATATCCCTTAACTGTGGGATCTAAATTAGGACCTGTGTGGTATATATACGTTGACATCTCTTAATAGAATTTTCTCCCAGAGAATTATTTTTCTCATTATTTTACTTTTTATGGTATCAGAGCCAGGTTCTGTGACCTTGATATTATTTTCCAAGCATGGGTGACGAAGTTGTATCAGGAGCTAAGAAGGATTTGCTATCGGCTGCAACAACAAACACAACTGATCCCAAATCACCTTACTACTTGCATCATTCTGATCACCCAGGGCTTATATTCGTTACCCATCCACTCAATGAAAATGGTGAAAATTAGTTCACATGGCGCAAAACCATGATGAACGCTCTTGCAGGCAAAAACAAGGTAGGCTTTGTAGATGGTTCAATCGCTAAGCCAGATGTCCAATCCCCAGACTTTCAATCATGGGTTCAGTGCAACGCAATCGTGTTGTCATATCTCATCAATGCGCTTGACAAAGATCTACAATCCAGTGCAGCACATGCTGATACCACCAAAGAAGTTTGGATGGATTTTGAAGAACGATTTACCCAAGGACTGGCTCCTCGAGTGTATGATTTGAAGCGGACCATTGCCCTTTTAAAACAAGAGAAAGCACCCATATCCACATACTATGGGAGA
>JANQAP020000287.1:4036306-4066862 GCA_026874005.2 Erythroxylum coriaceum
ATTTTAAATGTATAAACTACTTTAGAAAAATCCTTTGACAACTTGCATACATATGGTTAAAATTTGATAAAGACATTATTTACTGTAGTAGATCATAATACTTTAAAGGAAGAAGTATATCAGGAATTTTATATGATAAGAAGATATCACTCAAGCTCAAAAATAAATTTTATCATATAGCGATTAACCTGACGCTCAATAAGATGGAGCGCTGACCTATCAAATAGGTGCATAGTCATAAGTTAATGATAAAAAATGTGGATGCTTTATTGAATACGCAACTATATTGGAAGAGATAAGGTCATGAATATAATGGTAAGAGATAAATTAAATGTAGCTAATATTAATGAAAGATTACGAAATATAAAATTTAAATAGTTCAAACATGTTAAGAGGATATATCCTAACGCTCTAATGAAAAGATGCGAGAAGATTGTGCTAATGAACTATAAGTGAAAAAAAAAGAAAGGTCTAAAATACCCGTAGGGAGGTGATTGAGAATAATAAAGCTTTACTAGAACTTACCAAAGTCGTGACCTTCGGTATAAAATTTTAGCGTACTAGTATCCAAGTAAAAGGTTTCTCATAAAAAGATCCTCTCCTCATCTTTTAAATATTTTCTTTTGAGTTTTATTTCTTTTATTTAGTCTAAATATTTTTAAGATATAGTAATTGATATTTAACCTAACGTGCATATGGACCAGTAATGGTATTTAATAGCCAAGCAGGTTGAAAGAACGAAGAGCGTACTCTGTAACTGTGGCAGGAGTCATGGATGCGGATGGAAGTCTACATGGGCTCACAAACAAAGATTATGTTATCTCGTCTAGCTTCCATGAAGAGACGACGAAGAGCTCATGTGAAGAGAAGAGCAGTGGAGAAGATGAAGGAACCAGAACTGTTCCGTTTTATAAGCTATTTGCATTTGCTGATTGCATGGACGTCTTGTTGATGGTAGTTGGGTCGTTTTCTGCTTTTGCTAGTGGGTTATCAATGCCTCTTGTAACGATTCTGTTTGGTCAAATGACTGATGCTTTTGGGCAAATCCAGAAAGAATATGTGCTACATGCAGTTTCCGAGGTATATGGTACATCAAATACTGATAAAGATTCATTAGTAACATGTAATATTCTATCGAGACAAGCTTAAGTAATAAGTCTAATGACTTTAATCATGTATTTATTGTTCGTATTGTTGTTGTAGGTGTGCATTAAAGCTGTCTACTTGGCTGTTGCGTCTGGCGTATCATCATTTCTCCGTAAGTAAAAAGCTAAGCATCACTAACTGATCATGCTGAGACTATCAAAATCTTCCAAGCAATATAGTATATCAGAAATCTGTGTTGTGTTCTTTCGTGCCAGAGGTGTCTTGCTGGATGATCACTGGAGAGAGACAAGCTGCAAGACTAAGGGGTTTGTATTTCGAAGCTATACTAAGGCAGGAAGTTGGTTTCTTTGATAGAGAAACAAGCACCGGAGAGATTGTTGGCACAGCGTCAGGTGACACGATTTCCATTCAAGAAGCCATGGGCGAGAAGGTACTTGAAAAACTCTACCAGCTAGCTAGAACTAAACTCTCATGCGGGGCAGGAATTATCAAAAGACCCACATGATCCATGATTAATCCACTGCTTGATAGAAACTTATCTCATGCAGGTTGGAAAATTCCTGCAGTTGGTATCAGCATTTGTTGGAGGGTTTGCGGTAGCATTTATCGAAGGGTGGCTTCTGGCACTCGTCATGATATCATCCATTCCTTTGATTGTGCTAGCTGGTGCATCCATGTCCATCGTGATTTCTAGGATGGCCTCTTCAGGGCAGAAGGCTTATGAGAAAGCAGCAAATGTAGTTGAGCAAACGATTGCCTCAATTAGAACGGTACGTTAAATGCCCAGAATCATGCGTGTCCTGAAAGTATTGGTTTTACGGGAAGTATATGCTCATTGTTTGACTGTAATGGCAGGTTCAATCATTTACAGGGGAGAATCAAGCCATCGAAAGTTACAAGAAGTTTCTCATGAATGCCCATAGATTGGTGGTTCGTGAAGGTTTTGCATCAGGATTGGGTCTTGGTTTGGCTTTATCAGTAACTTTCTGCATCTACTCATTATCAGTCTGGTTTGGAGCAAAGATGATAACCGAAAAGGGATATACTGGTGGTAAAGTGCTTAGCGTGATTAACGCTGTTTTGACTGGATCCCTGTGAGTTCCAACCTAAGCCAAATAGTCCAAACCCTACTTGGAAGAAGAGTGCTTGCATTTGATATCTTGTTTGATGATATGACATATTTTAGTCTAACAGGCCTGTCGATATTTCAGGTCTCTAGGACAGGCATCCCCCTGCTTGACTTCATTTGCTGCAGGTCAATCTGCAGCTTATAAGATGTTGGAGACCATAAACAGAAGATCGGAGATAGATGCTTGTGACCCAAATGGAAGAATATTAAATGATATACGCGGAGAGATAAAGTTGAAGGATGTTTATTTCAGTTACCCTGCCAGACCTGATGAGCAAATATTTAGTGGATTTTCTCTTTACATTCCAAGTGGCAAAACAGCAGCTTTGGTTGGTCCAAGCGGTAGTGGAAAGTCAACTGTCATCAGTTTGATCGAGAGATTTTATGATCCACTAGCTGGTGAAGTTTTGATTGATGGGATTAATCTCAAAGAGTTCCAACTTCGATGGATTAGGCAAAAGATCGGTCTTGTTAGCCAAGAACCAGTGTTGTTTGCATGCAGTATTAAGGATAATGTTTGTTATGGAAAGGATGGTGCAACAGCTGAAGAGATAGGGGTTGCCTTGGAACTTGCCAATGCTGCAAAGTTCATCGATAAACTGCCTCAGGTTCTTCTGTTGCTTATAACTTTGTATATCTTTCTTTGCTGTTCTTGAATCATAAATATCAACTGTTCATTTGATTTGATCGTTTTGATTTTCCATCCAGGGATTGGAAACCATGGTTGGCGAGCAGGGGACTCAACTTTCTGGTGGACAGAAGCAGAGAATTGCAATAGCTAGAGCAATTTTAAAAGACCCAAGAATACTACTTTTAGATGAAGCCACAAGTGCACTTGATTCAGAATCAGAGAGGGTTGTTCAGGAAGCATTAGACAGGATCATGGTCACTCGTACAACTCTAATTGTTGCCCATCGACTAAGCACTGTGAGAAATGCTGACATGATTGCAGTCATTCACCATGGAAAGATGGTCGAAAAAGGTTCCAACATTTCTTCCATTGTACTCTTAATTCAACTTGCTAAGAAAGAAAAAATGAGAATTGGTTTATGTTTGATTAGGTGTGCATTCGGAACTAATCAAGAATCCTGAAGGAGCATACTCCCATCTAATAAGCTTGCAACAGTTAAATACGGAGATGGAACTAAATGCAATCGAGCATAAACATTCAGATCTTGATTCTGAGTCATTCAGACATTCAAGTAAAAGATTTTCCTCAAGACAGTCCATAACTAGGGGATCATCTGAAGTAGGCAATAGTAGTCGACATTCATTGACAGATTTACCTCCTGGAATTAATTTTTCCTATAACAATCCAAAAGGACTTGAAGCTCTACCGCAAGAACAAACTCAAGAGATCCCATTCCGTCGGGTTGCAGCTCTCAACAAGCCTGAAATTCCAGTGCTTATAGGTGGAACGATATTTGCTATCATCAATGGGCTGATATATCCCATTTTCGGACTATTTCTCTCCAAAGTGATTAAAACATTTTATGAAACACCTCATGAATTGTGGCAGGATTCCAAGTTCTGGGCAAAAATGTTTTTGATCCTAGGAGCAGTAAACTTACTGGTGTCTCCACTGCAGTCGTATCTATTTTCTGTTGCTGGCGGCAAGCTAATACAACGAATTCGATGCATTTGTTTCGAGAAGGTTGTCCACATGGAAATTGCCTGGTTTGATGAGCCTGAACATTCAAGTGGGGTAATTGCTGCTAGGCTCTCAAGAAATGCATCTACAATGCGGGCTTTGGTTGGGGACACACTTGCTCTTATTGTTCAAAACAGTGCTTCAACAGTATCAGCTTTGATCTTTGCCTTTGTTGCAAGCTGGCAATTGTCGATTATTATCCTTGCTCTCCTTCCCCTTGTAGGAGTCAGTGGATATGTTCAACTAAAGTTCTTGAAGGGGTTTAGTGGAAATGCAAAGGTATGTTCCATCATTTAATGTCATGACTTCATATGCAAAAGTACTAATCCAAACATACTGAATGGTTGCAGATGATGTATGAGGAAGCAAGTCAAGTTGCAAGAGACGCGGTGGCGAGTATAAGAACCGTGGCCTCCTTTTGTGCGGAAGAGAAGGTGATTAAACAATACAAAAGAAAATCTGAAGAACCTGTGAAGACAGGAATGAGACAGGGGGTATTTAGTGGAATAGGATTTGGATCAGCATTCCTATTACTATTTTTATTCTACGCAGCCACTTTTTATGCAGCAGGTCAACTGTGCACTCATGGAATGGCTACACTGCAAGATGTTTTTCAAGTGAGCAGATTTTCTTTGGCCACCAATATATTCGTGCAATATACTTTTGAGTGATGATAGAATGAATTTGATTTTTTTTACTTTTCAGGTGTTCTTTGCTTTAACCATGGCAGCTACTGCAATTTCTCAATCAAGCTCCTTTGCTCCTGATTCTTCCAAAGCAAAAGCTGCTGCTGTCTCCATATTTTCAATTTTAGACAAAAAATCAAATATCAACTCGAATGACAAGTCAGGAATGACGTTGGAGCTTGTGAAAGGAGACATTGAAATTCGTCATGTGAGCTTCAAGTATCCTTCTAGACCAGATGTTCAAATTTTTCGAGACCTTAACGTGGTTTTTCAATCTGGCAAGGTAATCTAGCTTGGCATGTCAATATCAAAACAAGAATCAAAACATCATCTTCTGAATTTACGCCTTTGTATTGATCTTATTCCTTCAGACTGTTGCACTGGTTGGAGAAAGTGGAAGTGGGAAATCGACAGTAATCTCATTGTTGCAGAGATTTTATGATCCTGACTCGGGTTATATAACTCTTGATGGGATAGAAATTCAGAAGTTCCAATTAAAATGGTTGAGACAGCAGATGGGACTAGTAAGCCAAGAACCTGTTTTGTTCAATGATACAATCCGAGCCAACATTGCATATGGAAAAGGAGGAGATGCTACTGAAGCTGAAATTTTAGCCGCATCAGAATTGGCCAATGCTCACCAGTTCATCAGCGCATTACATCAGGTTAGCCTACAAGACTTTCATTGTATTCCAAATCATTGCTTTCCATTCCATTCTTTATTATAGTCTGCAGAACTGAATTAGACGAAAAAACACAGGGGTATGAGACAGTAGTAGGAGAGCGAGGAATTCAACTCTCTGGTGGGCAGAAACAAAGAGTAGCCATAGCCCGAGCCATAGTGAAAGATCCAAAAATATTGTTACTAGACGAGGCAACAAGTGCATTGGATGCAGAATCTGAAAAATTGGTTCAAGATGCTTTAGACAGAGTCATGGTGAATAGGACTACAGTTGTTGTAGCCCACAGATTATCTACTATAAAGAATGCAGATGTGATTGCTGTTTTGAAAAATGGGGCTATAATAGAGAAAGGCAAGCACGAGACCTTGATGAAAATCAAGGATGGATACTATTCCTCCTTGGTGGCACTTCATACGAGTGCTTCATCTTAACTAGCTACTGGTTTCTTTAACATGAAAATTTCCTATCCCAAACAGGTGAATAAAACCTGTTGATGTGACCATGGCGTGTCTTTTTTTTTTTTTTGAAAAAGTAAAGAATTATATTAATAATAAGATGTCCACACGTGAGAACGTGAATAACAAGCAAATACAAGGCACCTACAACTTTTCAGCAAACATCAAGACAACGTTTTAGCAAACATCAACATCTTCAGATAAAGCAGTGACAACGGTTAAACACAAATAGCATACGGGGAGTTTGACAAGAATGGGATAAGCGCAGATCACATTGTACCTCATTCACCCAACCCTACCAATTAAGGATTGGTTGACTGACAATCTCTGATTTTGAAAGAGGTGCTTCAACTGATGGATGATTTACAGGATAACCTCTTAAACGTCCTCCCATCTCGTGGATCCGAAGCTATTCTCATGTTGGTTGGAGTTTTCGGAGCCAGCAGACGTGCGCTACACATCTAAAGGGGAAGAATTCCGCTTTTTCAAGTACTTACATACAAAGTTTATCAATCTATTCTTTCAGCGATAGTTAGCCCCTTATGTATATTAATTGATTCTCCGCGATGAGGCTAGATTAGGTCAAAAAAATTTCTAACCTAATAGAATATAGTAGTTTCTCTCTGATTCCACCAATTAAAGATAGAGAACCTCATTTCTGAAACTTGCAATGTTATGAAAATATCTTATGTTTCTCTCTTGCCAAATCTCCTTGATGGAGGAGGCGAAGGAGATGACATAAATCTGTTTATTATAGCTAGGAGTATCACTCAGCTTAAGAAGCCAATCAAGAGCTTCTATGAAACTTGTACCTGCAGTAGAAATAAGACGCAACTCCTGAATCTTTTCTCATATAAACTGGAAAAGGGTCAGCAAAAAAAAAGGTGATTCTTTAATTTTTCCTCTATCTCACAGAAGACTCAAATAGAATTGGAAGTAATATAATGCATTATGTCCATTGTGCTTAGCTTGTTTAGCACAATAAGCCATATATGAATGAAGTAGATAGACATAAGTGACTTGTGCCAAATGTAAGGAAATCATATCTGCTTTGAATTATTTTGATTATGCCACTTTCTGAATTTCGCAATGTTGAAAGTGGTTGAAGGAAGATTGAAATATTGGAATATGTCTTCTCTATCTAAGTTAGGATGGTAGTTAGGAGTCAGGTATTCCGATGGAATGTTCCAATGGCCCCTTAGCATGATGGAATTAAATTTCGAGTTGATGGGAAATCTTTTCCAAAATTGAAGAGCTTGAGGAGATCTAATTAGGGGGCCTTTACTTTTCCAATTATCAAACCATAAGTAGGCCTTTTCACCATTTCCAAGATGGGTCTTAGCTTCAAGAGTTGAATCAAGGGCTAAAACGAATGTTTTATAGGAATAGACCAAATGGTAGATCCTTTCAGGATATAGCTATGGAACCATCGGATCCATAAATATTTCTTGTCCAATAGGATATTTCATAGATTTTTGATCAATGTTGATCTATTAAAAGTGGCAATAGGGATCAATCCTAATCCCCTCTCTTCTTTCCTTTTGCAAACTTTTGACTATTTAATCTTAGCAAAGTATCTGTTCGAGTTTAAGTTTCCCCACATAAATATCCTAAAAAGTTTCTCGATGGTTTTGATAACTCCATTAGCTAATGATATGTTGTAAGACCCGTAAACATTAACAGAATTCAGAGATTTGATGAGCTGCAACCTCTCACCAAAAGAGAGAACCTTATTAGACTACATACTCAATCTTCTCTATATTTTTTCTGTCAAAGAAAAGCATTAAGAGAATTGCATTCTTGTGGTAATTGGTAGATCTAGATAAGTCAGAGGAGCTAGCTTCCTACTCATCCCTGTGATTGTGGAGATTCTATTCTACTGGCAGCTAGAATGAAATGACTTTTTATAAAGTTAACCTCTAAACCTGAAAGGTCTTCGAATAAAGACAATGTCAACATGAGCAATTCAATAGATTTACCATGGGCCTTAAAAAAAGCAACAGGTCATCCACAAAGCATAAGTTAATAAGCCCTATCCTCTTACATTTACTATGAAATTTGTAGTCCTTACTATTACCTACCTTCTGATGGATCAATTGACTTAGGACCTCCATGCATATGATAAAGAGATAAGGGAAGCTGAGATATCCTTGTGTCAATCCTATTGCACTTTTAAAGATATCAATTGGCTTACCATTAACTAGAATGGAGTAAGATTGAGTGATAATACAAGTCTCAACCTATCTGACAAACACATTTAGGAATCCCAAAAGTTGTAAGGTCTTAAGGATAAAATCCCATTCTACATGATCAAAAGCTTTATTAAAATCCACTTTTATGATACAATTAGGTAGGTTATTCTTCCTATGATACCTTTTCATCAGTTCTTGGATAATAGAAATATTATCCTCAATTCTTCTACCATGTAAAAAGATACTTTAATTATCAGAGATCAATGAATCCAAGAATAATTTCAGCTTATTTGTAATATTTTAGAACTTAACTTGTAAAGGAAATTGATGCATGCAATAGGAAGTTGTTGCATTACAGGTACAGGTATGTCATTGCAGTTTGTAACAAATAAATAATAGAAATTACAGTTATGATAGATTTTGATAGATATAATATTTATGACCTTGAAGTCAATGGATCATGTTTGATTTTATGCAACATTTTATATGCAAGTTTAAATTTCATAGTTATTTTAATATTATGATTATATTCATTTAATCATAATGAAAACTAATTAATTTAAATAATTTTATTTAATTATAATTAATTTAAATATAATTAAAAAACTTTAATTTCGGCCCTGTTTGGTTATGTTTTTTTTCCTCATTTTTCGTTGTAGTTTTCATAAAAAATAAGCCATTCATTAAAACATATTTGGACGAGTGTTGTTGTTATTTCTAGTTTCTAAAAATAAAAAACTGCAATAGGTTTACAAAAACGTAAAAAAGACGTTTTTGTAAGATTTTAAAACAGATTTTCTTTTATTCCAAAATTGTTTCTGCGTCGACTCTTCTTCATCTTCAGGCTCTGCCACGATTTTTCTTTTTTTGGTCCAGGTTTATGTTTGCTTTTGTTACTTGTTACTCTGTTATTCTGTGTCTATGATTTCTGCTTTCGTATATCTCCACTGCTACGTTAATTGTGCTTGCTTTCATATCTATTTTATTCTGTTTCTGCGAGTATTAAACGTCAAGGCCACACACAGAAACACTAGTTTCATGGAACCTCAAACCAAAGTACCTCGTGCTTTCATAGTTTTCATGTCTTCAACACGTTGAAGCTTGAAACTACCCGATATTAGAGATGATCCAATACTCGTTTTCATGTCTTCCACCTTCTTCTTCCTTCTTTCTCTCTATAACAATCCTAGAAGCACACTTTTGGGTTTGACAGATAAATATGTAGTTGAATGCTGGGAAACTCGAGGGTGAACGAGCTGGTTTTTGAGAAAAGAAGAAGCACATAGATGATAGTGACGTGAGTATAGTTATGAGTGACGTGAGTATAAAATAGAGAGAGGATTGAATAACGTGAGTATATAATAGAGAGAGGATAATAGTGAGTGACCTGAGTATAACTGGTTTTTGGGAAAAGAAGCACATAGATGACAGTGACGTGAGTATCTAATAGAAATAGGATAATAAAACCAAATATATTTTTGCTTTTAGTTTTTTATTACAAATCTCAACTAAACAGGTTTTTGTTTTTTAATTTTTATATTACAAATCTCAACCGAACAGATTTTCGTATTTTTAAGGAAAAAAACAAAAACCAAAATAAGAAAGACAAACCAAAAATAACAACAAAAAAATAGAAGTGAAACAAAACGACCCTTAAATTATCATTTTTAAATACAGTAACCCTAATCCTCCTTTAAGAGACCATAAATAGCGGAATCAAATCCCAGGATTTCGTCAGTCCAAATATAACATCGAAACCCAACTTTTTGAACCATAAAGGATCTCTGTTTCCTCAACTTCAGTAGGGCAACCACCCAGAAACAACATCGATCCTCTACTGAAAACAATGTCACTGACGAGTTTTCAACTGCTATGGTCTACACAGACGACGAGTTTTATAAAGAGGAAGATCCTTCTTCAAGGAAACCTTGGGTTTCCCTCCAAGTAGCTCTTTGGCGTATACAATATCAGGCTTCCTGTTGTAAGGGTTCAGGTGCTTTTGGTTTGGACTCGATATTTGTATTCGGGTTAATTATTTCTTGGACCACCTGAGCAAGCGCAAGCATGGTGAATTTGCCTGGATTCCTAAGATTGAATGGCCACAATATGCTCCCCTTAAGATGCATCAGACCCTTAATTATATTAGAACCACAATGGGAACTCCTTTTCTGTTTGCCATCACCACAGACAGTCAATGGTTCTTTTTTTAATGCCTCAAAACCTGCTCCTCTGTGGTGTTCCATTGTCTCATATCCAAGCAGATTGTGGAGAGGTGAAGTCTCGAAGTGTGAAGAAGCCTACTGCAGGCTATTGTTGAAAAGTGCAACTGTATCTTCGTCCTCTTTTCATTCCCCTTGTTTTGATCCTTTGTGCCGTTTTGTCATATTCCAATTGGAACATCATAAACGCCACAGAGGATTTCACTCCCTTTTTTCACGCTTCCGTTTACAAAAGGACATTAACAACTTGACGCATTGTTTGGAGCACTCCAATGTCCAATATCCTCAGCTCCTCTTCCAACTGCGAGTATGATGACATTTATCTCAGCTCTGAGGTCTGTTCGTGGAATTCCATGGGCAATTTCAATTCTTTTCATGTACATAGGTTTCGTCGAAAATCATAATGTTTTAGCTGACATGTTGATGTATTGATGCAGATTTTGAGAAAGAGACAGATGAATGCAAGCATAAGATGGAGAAAGCAAAATCCGAGGCTTGTGTAGATATGAACTGGAGATTGTGAAGAAGGAATTGGAGACAGAGCTTAAGAAGCAGACAGCTTTAAAGGAGTTAAGATATGTATATGAATATTCTGTGGTATGTTTGTTGTTGGGATTTTTGGTTTTTGAAGTGGGTCTTGACTGGATTTTGGTTCCTTGCTCTGTGTGAACATAGTCGTCAAGAATCAGATCGATGATTTGGAAAGGCGGAGGACTTGTTTTGAAGAGCAAAAGCAACATCTAAATAAACCTGAACAAGATAAAGTGAGATTGCAGTGAGTAGATTGTCTCAAATTGCATTTTGAGTCATATTGATTTACTGTTCTTGATTCAAACGAGTCATTTCTCTTTTGCTTTGAGCTTGCAGGAGAAAGCTATCAATATATGCTTCTGTTACTTATGTGATTCCGAACTTGGATGATCACTTCAAAGTATCAGGACATGTCCTCTAGTTTTTAACCTTTGTTCAGAACATAACGAGTCATATCATTGCTTTAGCATATACTTGTTCGGATCCAAATCCAGATCAGTCTACTTACTATAAGATCACAGACATTGAGGAAAGAGATAAAAAGAAGGTTTAGACGTTTGAATTTGACCCATCAGAGATGAGTGCTTTTGATGCATGCCAGAGCATTGGGAAGATGATAAATCTGTAGTAGATAATTGGTCATTCTCTTAGTTACACGTAATTGTGTGTTTATGTTTAATTTAATGCATCTACGTGAATTTATTCCTTTCATAACTTATCTCTCCCTTGCACTTTTGTTATTATGAGCATTTGACATTCTTTTGACTTGAACTGGTGATGATTTCTTGGTAGAAAGTACAGAAATAATGGAAGTACAGAATTTAGTTCAGCCATTATGAAAGGTACAAAGCGGATGGCAGAGGACCGTAGAGACAGAGAGGAATAGGAATGACAATTCACGGCTTTACCTTTGCACCACCACCGGGCCTACAAAGAGACATCATCTCAGCAGAAAGTGAGAAATTTGTACAAATAGCTGGGTAGAATATGCTTGAAAATTAATTTCCAAAAAAAAATATATGCTTGAAAATTGGAATTGAAACGCATTTGGTAATATTAGTTAAATTAATATTAAAAATTTTATTTTATCAAATATTCACTTACAAGTTATAACATCTGACATGATAATTTACGTCAATTTCAATACAGTAATTAAAATTTAAATATTATATATTAATACTTTTAAAATTAAGATAATAATTATAAATTTGAATAAATTTTTAATTTTATAATTAATCCTAAAAATTAATTAAAAATATTAATTATAACTAATTAATTAACTTAAATTCCTAAAATTTCCAAATAACCAAAAGACAAGAGATTTAGTTGCGATGCTCTAGCTGAGTGCCTCTGGTATACAAGGACGAGATAAAGGCCATGGCCAACCATAAGCGTACGTCGTCTTACTGTCAACATCTCATATCTCCACGTTTATCAGGAATTTGGCCCCAGGTCTGACCTTTTTTCTTCTGTAAACATCAAGTTTTAGAAAGCAACTTTTCTACAATTAGAGTTGAGGATTCTGTGGAACCCAATTGAGTACATGCAACCCTTCTCTGATGTGACCACCAATATTGCATTTAGCATTTACTCTTAAAGTACAAGAAGGAAGATGATCAAGTTGTCAGGGGTATTTAGGGCCCTTTTATTTCTCGTTACCTCACTCATCAAAAACTTCTCTTTGAATTCACCGGCTACGAGGATTCCCGTTAATTTTTTTAAAATAATTTTTTAAAATTAAAAATATAGAACAACGTAATTTTTTTAATTAGTTCCAAGTTTGAACTGTCCAAGTGTGATGCCTAATTTTTCTAAATAAAACGATATTGTTTTGCTTAGAATAATTAGGTCTTGAGTTAATTTGAGCCTAAGCCTAACCTATGAGTCGACCTATTAAAAATAACTAAATTTAGGCCTATAAGTCAAAATTTATCATTCCTAATCGGCTTCATGATTTGCCTTTTTTGTGGGTCTCATGTTTCCTTATGCCCAATTTAAAAAATGGTGCTAAAATTTAAGTATTAAAGCTTGAAAGGAAATTGGGTTGTTGTTTGAGAATTTTGGGAATTTAAGTTAATCTAATTATAATTAAGTTATTAATTAATTAGGTTTAAATGAAATTAAATTAGTTTAGGGTTAAATTCATAGGATCTCTATATGATTTGATAAGCTATCAAAGTGCTCCCAATTTTTAGAAACTATTAAAAATCCCTCATATTGTTTTGAATTTCTAACATTTGTTCTTCCTACTATCAAACATTTGTAAAGAACTTTATCCATCCATGCAAAAAAGTCATCGTTCACTACAACAAAGTAGGGAAAAGACTATGTTTTTCTTGCTACAATTTTAAAATCGTAGCTAAAGATCGATATTTGGCGACGATTTTTAAAATCATCGCCAAAAGGACAACTTCTAGCGACGTTTTAGAAAATAATCGTTAAATGGTTTGTTTTTCGTGACGATTTTGAAAATTGTCACCAAATGTCGACGTCTAGCTACGATTTTAAAAAAATAGTCACTAAAAGTTAATCTTTTGGCTAAGATTGTAAAAATCGTCACTAAAGGTCAAGCAAAGAAACGAATTTGGCGACAAATTTAAAAAAACGTCACCAAATATTTAGCCTTTGACGACGATTTTTAGAATTGTCACCAACGGCAAATTAAAACGATCAATTAGGGGCAATAAAGGTTAATGACGATTTATTGAAAGCGTGGCAAATTCCAGTGTTTATGAACGAAAATGGTGATTTATCATTTATGAAATCTAATATCTGTCTCCTAGCGTCCTCCTCTCTCATATTTTTGAAGCCTCCTCCACCGTCCTCCTCTTTCGCCTTTCCAGCCTCCTCTTCTATAGTCCTGCTCTCTCGCATTTCCAAACTCCTCCACTGTCTCGCTCTCTCACGTTTCCAGCATCCTCCACCGTCCTCTCTTACGTTCGAGCTTCCTCCAACGTCCTCCTTGCATTTCCAGCTCCTCCTTATGTTTCCAGTCTCCTTGTCATGTTCCAGTCGTCGACTTCCAGTCGTCATGTTCCAACCTCTCGCCAATACATCATCTTCACTGCATATTCAAGTACCCATTTACTGTATTGTTTAGGTAATTTAACAAAAATGATTCATTTTCACTCAGTCCTTTCATTTCTTCTCTCTGTTAATTTGGTGGGTTCTTTTTCAATTCCTTCCCCAGGTAGTGACAACCAGTTAGTTGTTTGGATAGAAAGAAAGATGGTGACTATTGCTTCAAAATCCATTTTTTATTGATACCCACTTTCAGTTTTTCACTAATTGTTTAGGTATTACCATTTAGTGCCTAGATGACCTTACTCTTTACTATTTTTTCTAGGTCGTATGGAACAAGAAATTAAGATTCTCATTTTCGGGAATTGAGTTGAACAAGAAAGAAGATCTATTTACAACTGCAATTTGGGTTATCTTTTCATTGTGCAAGAAAATATACTCAGTTAAGGAATTATATAAAAAAGAAGATACACTTACTTAGTGGGTCAATGTGTGAGAGATTTAATTTTAAAAAGAGCGCCAAAAGATTTTGATATTATCACCATTATTAAACTTCAATAGGTTTTTGGTGGATTTTGTGTGTTCTTCATATGTTTTTTGTTCACAGTTATACTTCTTATATACTAATACTCGTGATTATTGGATGAATGAGACCTTTTTTTTTCACATAATGTACCAAAGATCAAAGAGCAATTTTTTTGTTTTATGATCATTGGACGGAAGTTTTCTATATGCAGGGTGTTTATCAAAGATTCAGCAGTTGAGGTCTGGTAATGTGCTGTGGTTTAAATGATTCCTTTTTTGTCATTTCACCTTTTCTGGGTTGGTGCAAACATTATCATAGTGATTTCTGGCTTGTACTTAAGTGGAACTGATTTCATACCTGCATAGGTGTCCAGCTTTGAAACGACAACACTTGTTAATGGAAATGAAAAAGTTTGTTTCAAGATCCTTTTCATAGTTCACGTAGCTATTTGTAAAGGATCATTGTTAAAGAGTTGGCTAAAGTTCTTGGGCTCTCTCACTTATATGTCAAAATTTTAAAGCTGTTAAATGTGAATTTTTAGTTTAGATGTTGTAAGCTAATCTGTAATTAAGGGTAAACCTTGTGCTCCAATAACAAAAGCACATATCAAAAGTTTTTGTGAATGTTCATATGCAAGCCTACTAAATACAAAGATTGATAGTTTTGGAACAACATTTGGGTTCATCTAGCATTATTTATGAACAAATTAGATATAATGATATGGTATAATTGGCCTTCCTTTTATATCACATAAATTAGATAATTATGGTTTGACACTTTCTTATGTTTCATATCCAGAGGTGTCAAAGGCAGAAGGAAGGACGGGATAGACCACGAATGCGGTTATTGGAGGTACACTTGCTTTTTGTTTGACTCTCTGGTTGGATTGTTGAGTGCTTACATGATAAAGAAGTTGTACTTTGGAAAGTACTTAATGGTTTTCAATGAATATTTTATTGGATTACTTTCCCATTTCATTGCCCTCTTTTCTTTTCTAACTGAAAACAAATTAGTTTAATTATGCATAATTTCAGGCACTCTAACAATTTGAAGTTGCTTTCATGATTCTCATGGCTAATGTTTCGTATATGATGGCTGACGTATGAAGTTGCTTTCATCGACATGGACAAACCTAGAGTCATTCTAGTTATGTTGTAATTTTTTTTGTAATCTTATTATTTATAATTTATAAACTAGTCTTTGTATTTATCATTTTGTTTATAAGGATTGTTAAAGTTGTAATTAAAATCTTGTATATGAAGAATATTCTTTTTGTTGGTATAATTTAATGATATTTTATTTTTTATATATAATGCTTCAAATTATCAATTATTTTTGTATAAATTATTTGTATAATAAATTAACACAAAAATCTAAATATCATATACAATAATATGGATTAAAAATGTCACAAATAATTATAATTAATATGATACAACATTTTATTAAAATGTATACTAAAAATTTGACTATATTTTATAAAACGCAGCTAAAAACATTTGGCTATATTTTTAAAAACGTGTTAAAAACTTTTTTAGTTATACTTTTAGAAACGTAGCTAAAGACAATTAGCTACGTTATTGAAAAAGTAGATAAGAATTTTTAGCTACGAAACTTAAATGTATCCAAAATGTATTGGCGACATTTTCTTAAAAGGTCGCTAATAGTTTATCACTACTAAAATAAAGCGTAAACAAAAATTATTAGCGACGATTAGTGAAAAACGTCGTCTCTAATTTTTAGTTACAAGAATTTAGCGATATTTTTGATGACAAATATAAATCGTCACTAATGACTATTAGCAATGATTTTGAGACATTTAGTGACAAATTTTTTCGTAGCCAAATATTGTTTTTGTTGTAGTGGTTCTTTTAACGTGATAGTAATATTGCCACCTAACTAACAACATTGTGTCAATTATTTAACTCACATAACATTTAGCTTCATGTGGCATAGTTTACCAGTTCCCTCACGATGCCGCATGAAGCAAAGAAAAGAATAAAATAGAATGAAGAACGAGAGGAATATCAGGGGGTAGAGGATTTACCTAGGGTTTGTTGATTGATTTGCTAGAGAGGAGAAATCCATTAAAATACAATTGAGAGAAGATTTTGTCAATTCAATCACTGGAAAGGAGAAATGTAGAGGAGAAATCACTGTAAAGAAGACAAGTTTAGTAGTGAACATGTTTAATTATTATCCCCCTTATTAAATTAATAGAGAATTTTCCTTTTTTGATATTTCGTATCCCTATTCATTTTAGTTGCACGCAATACTCTTAATGTTTTCTGCCATCAATTGGTTATGTGCAGACTGTAAACTATCACTAATATAAATCTTGCTCATTTGTTTACACCATTTCAACCTGTATTTTTGTACATTCAAAACAAAGAGATGTGTGTGTTTATATGACAATAGTTTTTGAAATTATATAACAATTGTTGTGTATATAATATCTTTCAACATTTAGTAGCTATGCTCTATTGCAACAATTTTTGTCAATCTATTGGATTTTAAGAATTAAATACATTCATTTACATAACTATAAGTTATGTAATTTTAAATCATGCAGAGCTACTATAATAACTTGCAAACCTATAAAGAATAAATTTACTGCTAATAGAAAACTAAATTTTAGTTTTTGATATAATACATACTTTTTATTAAAAAATATTTATGTCTTTTACAATTAGTTCAGTGATGTATTCTGAATATATATATATATATATATATACCTATATATATATATATATATTCTGAATATATATATATATATATATAGGTATATGTGTGTGTGTGTGTGTCTTTTATAATCAAACTATAACACAAAAAGAAATATGCTCACTTGTTGCTTTATTAGTTTTGAGTTTAGGTGATGTACTTCTTACCTTTAAGGCTAAAGAAATACTACTCTTTCTGTCATTATATGCCTACTTTTTATCTTTATTGCTTTATTCAGTTGTAGAACTTAGATTTTGTTTATCTCAATTATTTCTTACCTTCCTATTGATTCTAATGGCTACAAAAATAATTTAGTGTTGTGGTAGGTAAATATTTGATAATAGCTTTATTAGATTTTGATATATGGAATCATTAACATCAATAATAGCAAATATGCAACAATGTGTCCAAGAGTATTACAATGATAAGCTACAGGCTCCTTTGGAGACTTCTTGGACATTAAAGAATTGTAGAAGGATTCTTTACATATCCAAAATATGGGGTAAATTATATATAAAGTTTAATTACTCTAAATAAGGATTATAAGAAATAGATTATTATTTATCTTATTTATTGCAGGACAATGAATATTACAATTTGTTTGAGTGGTTTGATGAAAAAATTACTCCAAAAAGTATAATGTCATGAATGAATTAAGAGAGAAGAACTTAGATTTTATTGAATAAAAGGGAGATAGTAAACTTAGTTAGGTATCAAGTTTGATGATATTGTCATAAATTATGTCTGGTGCAACAATTAGTATTTGTATGTATAAGCAATGAGCATGAGATGAGTTGTACCTTTATGACATTATGTATTAAATAATGTTTTTAAATTATGACATTTTGTAGTAAATTAACGAAAGTGATACGTGATTTTAATTGCCTCTGACACATGCCTTTAAATTCAAATCAAAAGATCAACAAAATGATTCTCTATACATGGTATTGTAATTACATATAAATGAGTCAGTTTATATAATTAAAAGTAGTCAATAAATTTAAAAGATCAACAAAATAATTTCTTGCGCATGGTGTTGTAATTACATATACATGATTCAACATATAAAATCAACAAATAATATAAAAGTGAGATGTTCATAATTATATAAGACCACATAAGCTATCCATAAAATAAAAGTGAGGTGTCTATAATTATATACCAAAAAGTCCACATGAGTTACCTATAAATACAAAGATCATAAATTATACACTTCCTTTACTCCTTGTTCTTTTTGTTGGTCCAACCTCTTCTTTTGCACTTAACCTTATTGAGATATAAAATCTTCTAATTTTGGTTGCCTTCTTCTTTATTCTAGTTTCTTGAATATATTTTTCCCTTACTTTATGATGCATCTAGTACAAAGCTTTCTTAGGAAGATATTTGCTCTTGACCCAAGAGAAAGAAATAAGATCAACTTTTTATATTATATATTCTAATTATTTCTTCAACGTGAAATAAATAAGCTTACCATCATTTATCTCCTCGAAATGGGCCTAGGTGTTAGCATCTTGCAAGTTCTGAAATTATATCCAACTTGTTTACATTTATTGCAAGTGACATGTCTTCCAGTTTTTGCTAAAGAAATACTACTTTTTTTGTCATTATGCCTACTTTTTATCTTTATTGCTTTATTAAGTTGCAGAACTTAGATTTTGTTTATCTCAATTATTTCTTACCTTCCTATTGATTCTAATGACTACAAAAATAATTTAGTGTTGTGGTAGGTAAATATTTGATAGTAGTTTTATTAGATTTTGATATATGGAATCATTAACATCAATAATAGCAAGTATGCAACAATGTGTCCAGGTGTATTACAATGATAGGCTATAGGCTCCTTTGCAGACTTTTTGGACATTAAAAAATTGTAGAAGAATTCTTTACATGTCCAAAATATAGGGTAAATTATATGTAAATATTAACTACTCTAAAGAAGGATTATAAGAAATAGATGATTATTTATCTTATTTATTGTAGGAAAAGGAATATTATAATTTGTTGTTTGACAAAAAAATTACTCCAAAAAGTATTGATGTCATGAATGAATTAAGAGAGAAGAACATGGATTTTAATTAATAAAAGGGAGATAGTAAACTTAGTTAGGTATCGAGTTTAGTGATATGGTCATAAATTATGCCTGGTGCAACAATTAGTATTTGTATGTACAAGCAATGAGCATGAGATGAGTTGTATCTTTATGACATTATGTATTAAATAATGTTTTTAAATTATGACATTTTGTATGATATTTTGTATTAAATTAACGAAAGTGATATGTGATTTTAATTGCCTCTGGCACATGCCTTTAAATTCAAATTAAAAGATCAACAAAATGATTCTTTATACATGGTATTGTAATTACATATAAATGAGTCAGTTTATATAATTAAAAGTAGCTAATAAATTTAAAAGATCAACAAAATAATTTCTTGCGCATGGTGTTGTAATTACATATACATGATTCAACATATAAAATCAACAAATAATATAAAAGTGAGATGCCCATAATTATATAAGACCACATAAGCTATCCATAAGATAAACGTGAGGCGTCTATAATTATATACCAAAAAGTCCACATGAGTTACCTATAAACACAGAGATCATAAATTATACACTTCCTTTACTCCTTGTTCTTTTTGTTGGTCCAACCTCTTCTTTTGCACTTAACCTTGCTGAGATATAAAATCTTCTAATTTTGGTTGCCTTCTTCTTTATTCTAGTTTCTTAAATATATTTTTCCCTTACTTTGTGATGCATCTAGTACAACGCTTTCTTAGGAAGATATTAGCTCTTGACCCAAGAGAAAGAAATAAGATCAACTTTTTATATTATATATTCTATTTATTTCTTCAACATGAAATAAATAAGCTTACCATCATTTATCTCCTAGAAATAGGCCTAGGTGTTGGCATCTTGCAACTTCTGAAATTATAACCAACTTGTTACATTTCTTGCATGTGACATGTCTTCCAGTTCTTGTTAAAATAGTACGTTCCTTTCACACACCCCCCGATTATTTTCTTTTTCTTTGTCCTGCTACCATTTTATCATAGGCATGATGATTGATCTTCTATCCTTGTTCTTCCCCAAGTATTAGCAAAATTGTTCACTTGGTATTGGATTTGTCCTTTGTTTCTCATAAGTTAGATATGCTAATATATAAATAACCTACTTGTTACTTGTACCAATCATTTATGGCAATTACAGATCATTAGACTCATGGATAGCAACAGAGTAATCACTACAAAATTAATTTATCAGATCATTCAATATTAATTACTCATAAATAAATTAGAAGAATAAGAAATTTAAAAATACTTAAATTAAAATAAAATCAAATTTAGAACAAAACCTCCAAAAGCTACAAATGGATTTTCAATTCCCTTTACATCAAAAAATTCAGATTTAGCCACTCGTGACTATTCTATACCAAAGATAGAAGAAAGGAGACAAAAGAAATAGAGAATAACATGTTCTTCCCTTTCCAAAACTGTAGTCTATGAATATTCCATAGATGATGCTTGAAACAAATCAAAATCCTTTTATAATATGACTGAAAATAAAGTCTCCTAATTAGACTAAATGTCTTAGACTAAATTTGGCTCTATGCGCAATCATATTTTATCAGTTTCAACAATCTGTCATCTTTTACTTCATCTTCTTAAAATTTGTGGCTTTGACAAATGATGCTTCAATTAGATATTTCAAGCCAAATTCGGTATAATCTCCATTTTTCACCTTCTAAAATAAAATCAATAATGATTTAACTAATTAAACAGTAAAATCAACACAAAATAAAAGAGATAAGTTTAACGAATATGATCTAAACACATCTTATCACACACTATCCATATAGACCTCTATTGTCTTCAATTTTCTTCCTTTAGTTGCACCTATCAAGTTTCTCACATCATTATCATTCTGTAATGTTCTCAAATCGTCTTCAAATAACTCATGTGGTGATTTATAGGTAAAATTCTATGCCTCTCCATACCTTAATCTTTTAACATTAAGTATAAAATCAACCAATTTAGTCTCATCTACCATACAACTAAAACAATCTTTCTCCTTTTCTTATATATTATTTCTAGTTTGAATTTGAAGAATCCACCGTAGAAGTACTGAAACCTCATTCTTGGGTTTAAAGTGCTATCCATTCCTCAAATAGTACCTATAACAAAAATAAATACTACAACATGTAATTTTAGTACCAAATATATGCACATTTATTATACTATCAAATTGATGTATTTATGCATAATGCATTATAGAATCGTATAACGTATTTTTATTTCATTAATCATAAAGTAGAATAATGCATTGTAAAATCATGTAGCAGGTTTCTATATATGACTTATATAAATTTATATCCTTTGCCGATTTTTTTGGTGAAAGTCAACTTCAATTAAATATTTCACAAAATAAAATTTTGAGGCCAAATGAGGACAAAACTAGATCATTGAATAAAATCTATAACAAAAAGCCTAAAGAAGTACATAATTGCTAAACCAACTCTCACACGCCCACCACTCCACTAAAAAATTTCCAAAAAAGAGGAAAGAATTATTCAAGACAAATATAAATAGCAAATAATACATAAAAACAATAAATTGCTTTAACACTTAAGAAGCTCCTGAAAGGGGTTACTTATGTCAAAAACTAGTAAGTTTGATTGAGTAGTTACACATCTTTTGCTACTAAAGGCAAATTTCTTTTTTGTTAATATATAACATATCTACTCCACTTTGAATAGAGAAAATGTTATTTTAGGCTATGCTATAGGAAGGTAAATGGCCTTGATCTAGCATAAAGAATTTTGATAGTGACGTGAGAGACTTCCAAAAATCACTTTATCCTCAAAGGCAATTTATAGAAAAATCCTGATAACTCTTGATGTTTGTAGCAACACGTAAAGAATGTTGTGTGCAATTAAAATTAATGGGGATACAAAAACATCAAAAAGGGAAATTCTACAATAATTCAAAATGGGGATAACAATTAAACATGCTCATAAGTAAACTCATCTTCTTTGTGGTGATTTCTCCTCTCTAATGATTGAATTAAGGAACCCTAGCTTTTTCCCCAACTATATTTCAATAGATTTCCCCTCTCTAATAAATCAGTTGACAATTAAATTAAACTTAACCAAATATTTGATATTCCAAGAATGGGAATGGGCCAATCAAGCACAAATCCATTTCTGTCCACGGACAACTTGAAAAGCACAAAGTCTAATCGGGATTTGGGCATGTCCAATGTCTTTCAAATAAAACAAATAAAGATGGAAAAATCGGCCCGACCTGACTCGCTTTTGGCTCGGCTTGATTTGGCTATGGGTGGGTCATGAATCGACTATGGTCAGCTCGAGTCGGGTCACCGACCGGCCCTGCCTAGCCCGTGGCCCGCTCGTTATTTCCAAAATGACTTCGTTTTAAAATTTTTTCGCTTAAAAAAATAAATGACAAACCAGGCTGAGCTACAGGCCGGCCTGCGAGCCACTATGCTATCCTTGGCCCGACGCGGCTCGACCTATTGACATTTCCAAAAACAACATATTGATTAGTTCATTTATCAAATAAAACTAAGTCGTTTTAACAAATTGAGTTGTATTGTTTCAAGTGAGTCGGATTGCGAAGACCAACCAAAATCCCGATCAAAACAAAATTTGCCTATCGACCTTGAAACAGAGTTTCTTCCTTCCCTGTATATTCTTATTTGATTTACAAATTATAGTTTCATTATGTTTGTGCGTTAAATCTATTGCTGATACCGACTCTACAGATTTGGCCATTAACAACCTTTTAACTGCTCTTTCCCCATGTTTACAAGACCAAAGAACATAAGAATTTCCAATATTGTAGGTCTTGGATTCAAAGTCTACTGAAATTGATGCCACATTGCTTGCTAATATGGATTAAGACTATATTAGTAGAAAATAAATCCCCCTCTTGTCTGTTCAAATTTCAAAGTCCACTTTCGGTTCAATGAAACATTTAAATCAGCAACCTAATAACAACTACCAGAACCTGCTCCATCATATGAAGGCGAGCCATATTTAAACACATATAGTTTGGATGGTGGGTAAAGAGTCAACATCCAATGTTTCTATTATTTTTAATTGAGTTTCGATTTATTTGAATTGAGTAAACTTACAAAACCGCGAAACTTTTCTAATTATAATTATGAATAATATACCAAAATTCATATTCATTTTAATATGGATAAAATATAATATTAATATTTATAAGTATAATTTCAGATATTCTTTTACGTGCCCACCATTGAGCGTGGACCGCAGCCTCTTGAAGATTATGTATGAGCTTACATCTTATAGTGCATACCAATATCATTTTTATTTTGTTTGTTGGAAATCTGTAGAACCCTTTATATTGTTAGGCAATTGGGCACAATCATCCTGTATAAGCATGGCATAATCGAATCGATATCAGAAATTCCACTCTACACGACGTGGGGTTTGGACAATTTGATGAGACGTGGGATGGTTCGTTGATGCTCTTCTTCAATTATATGATTATGTGCTGTTAGGCTTAGCACCACAGAAATGAGATTTTGCATTCAATTTACCGTTGACCTTGCTTCATATTTAAATAACATATATATTATTGCAAATTAATTGAGCCTCGTAATTTCCACCGTAGCAAAAATGTTAAAAAACTAATTTATAAGGTTTGATTTTCAATGAAGTGATTAATATTTCTTCAATCACAAGAAAGCACATGGCTTTAAGTCAAGTCAAGTCTCTTTCGAGCTTAAATTATTATATTATTTTCACTTTTTATTAACTACCAAATTATCACCGGAGAGGAGCCATCGTAAAGAATAATGATAACTCCTCAGTCAAAAATTCCGTTAATAAGAGGAAACTAAGAGACCCGTAAAAAAGGAGTCGTCCTCGTCGTGAGTAACAATAATAAAACAATTTCAAGTTCTTTCTCATCATGCTTTAACGTTGTTATTTATTTATTTATGTTAAAAAGGTATATTTTCTATCCAAAATTTAATAATTTTTTTAAATTCTGTAGAAGGGAAGTTTAAGAGATTGTTATAATATTAAAATCTTTTTAATTGTTATTAAATATTAGAATTTGAAGTTAAATTTCTTAAAAGCATTTGGGTACAGAAAAATGTTCCTGTTCCCTTTCCCTCTAAATTTGAGTCCCAAATCCAATGCAGTGGGAAGATAGGTTGAACATGAGGTGACAATTTAGGGGATCAAATATTTTTTACTGATTATGGTGTTATAATTATATTTTATTAAATTTTAACACACATTTTTGTAAACTTCATATTAATATATGGATGAGATTTAATAAAATAGAATTAGAATAGAGTAATTAGATCAAAGTATTTGATGTTATAATTCATGTAAGTTCTAGGAAGCGTGAAAGTTATTGAAACCTGAAAAAAAAAAAAGCATATGTCAGAGAGCATATATATCGGTGGTCAGTCTTATTTTGTATATCAATTCAAGTACTAAAATATTCAAGACTCAAGTTGTGCAGAGACATGGTTGCCCACGTCAAGGAGATACTTAAGAACTTTTCTTTATGCAAGAAAAAGGAAGCAACTAACTGCATCTGACAAGATTTCAGTTCACGATGAGAACAGCTTTGACTATAATGTAGGATTATAGATGTTGATATGTGATTGTACAACTAAAAGAACACATAAAACAGCCTGGAGCTATGCTAATTTTTATAAGTTCATTCTGGTCCTCTAACTGGTCTCTTCTTCTTTCCCATTTCAATATGGTCATGTGACAATCTTCTTACTCTTTTTTTTTTATTTTTTATTCCAGTGTTTCTTCCATATTCCACGATGTTGATTTCTTCCCTTATGGCTTGTGTCCTACAGATTCAGTTAAGTTGTGCATATTCTGAAAGAAGTTTATAGATTGTCCATTTTACTATCTCCAACTGCACATCATGGCCAAGGGGATGAATAATACAGCCTCATCTTCGAAAGGAAAAGAGCATAAGAGAAGCTCAGACTTGAATAGTGACAAAGAAGAGCCTGTGAAGAGAAATACAATTCCGTTTCTGAAGCTGTTTTCCTTCGCGGATTCAACGGACACCATGCTCATGATCATTGGAACAGTTGGTGCAATTGGAAATGGTTTGTCTCTTCCAATAATGACTTTGATTCTCGGGGAAATAGTTAATTCTTTTGGAGAAACCCAGACAAACATCGTCCACAAAGTTTCCAAGGTAAAAACATTATGTTGCTTGAGATTAGATTGCCAATGTCCTGTCTCTTGTAAATCGTTCGAATTGTTGATAACTGGAAGTTGCTAAGTTTGTCTAAACAAACGTAGGTTTCTCTGAAATACGTTTACTTGGGAGTGGGAGCTGGACTAGCTGCCATGCTTCGTAAGTACATCTCATATTCAAAAATCAACTAATTTATCAAAAATTTTGCGATATAAAGACTCAGACCAATCCATTCTTTGTCAGAGGTTGCCTGCTGGATGATCACAGGGGAGAGACAGGCAGCGCGAATAAGGTATATCTACTTGAAGACAATATTGAGACAAGATATTGGTTTCTTTGACAAGGATACAAGCACTGGAGAGGTTATTGGCAGAATGTCTGGTGATACAGCTGTCATACAAGATGCAATAGGTGAAAAGGTACTTGCTATAAACCACCAATCATCAAATAAATGTGGAATATGAAGAGACAATGTTAGACAAACCTGTTGAATTTGTGCAGGTTGGAAAATTTCTGCAGCTAATAGCAACATTCGTGAGCGGCTTCATTATAGCGTTTGTTAAAGGGTGGTCCCTTACCCTGGTGATGTTATCTTCGATCCCCTTTTTAGTGCTAGCTGGAGCAACCATGTCCATTTTGATATCCAGATCGGCAACTCGTGGCCAAAAAGCTTATGCAGAAGCCGCAACTGTAGTAGAACAGACCATTGGCTCGATCAGAACTGTATGTCATGTAATCACAGCCAATGGAATTCATATTGAAAATTTACATTCTTCAACAAGTATAACAATAGTTTGATATTTTCAGGTAGCATCATTCACTGGGGAAAAGAGAGCAATCAATGCTTACAACAAATTTCTGTTTAATGCTTACAAGTCCGGGGTTCAGGAAGGGTTGGTTGCCGGAATCGGTCTTGGCGCAATTATGCTCATCGTGTTCTGTACTTATTCCCTGGCTGTGTGGTATGGTAGCAGATTAATATCGCAAAATGGGTATAAAGGGGGCCAAGTCATTAATGTGATTGTTGCTGTGTTGACTGCATCTATGTGAGTTCCATTTTGATTCTTACTGCTGGTTAAATGCTGCGCACACAAGCACATATTTCTAAGATCAGGGAATTTAAATAAACTTTTGGCGTGGAATTTGCAGGTCCTTGGGACAGGCGTCTCCCTGTATGAGTGCCTTTAGTGCTGGTCAAGCTGCAGGATATAAGATGTTTAAGACTATCAACAGGAAGCCGAAGATAGATGCTTATGACACAAGTGGAAGAATATTGGATGACTTACATGGAGATATAGAGTTGAAGGATGTTTATTTTACTTATCCTACCAGACCCGATGAGCAAATATTTTGCGGTTTTTCTCTTTTCATCCCAAGTGGTACAACTGCAGCTTTGGTTGGGCACAGTGGAAGTGGGAAATCAACAGTGATCAGTCTGATAGAGAGATTTTATGATCCACAGGCTGGCGAGATACTCATAGATGGAGTTAACCTCAATGACTTGCAGCTTAAATGGATTAGGGGACAAATAGGTCTAGTAAGCCAAGAACCTGTGCTGTTTACATCCAGTATCAAGGATAACATTGCATATGGGAAAGAGGGTGCGACTGTTGAAGAAATAAGAGCAGCAGCTGAACTAGCCAATGCTGCTAAGTTCATCGACAAACTACCACAGGTTCTATGGCTTCTTCATTTTTACAATTTTGTTCCCGAGTACTGCCTTCATTTTATGATTGTATCAAGTGTATTTGCATTCACTTAGGGGCTTGACACTATGGCTGGCGAGCATGGCACTCAGCTTTCTGGTGGACAGAAGCAAAGAATTGCAATAGCCAGAGCAATCCTGAAGGACCCTCGGATTTTACTTTTGGATGAAGCTACAAGTGCGCTTGATGCAGAATCTGAGAAGATGGTGCAAGAGGCATTAGATAGAATAATGGTCAATCGAACTACAGTTATTGTTGCCCATCGTTTGACCACTGTGAGAAATGCTGATATGATTGCAGTTATTCATCAAGGAAAGATAGTTGAAAAAGGTAATCTTTTACAACTTTTTATATCCAAAAGTTAGCATTCTGAAGAAAGAAAATCTCATCTAAACATGGTAACTCTATTGATCAATTGAACAGGCTCACATTCAGAACTTCTTGAGGACCATCATGGAGCATATGCTCAGCTTATACGATTACAGGAAGTAAACAAAGGGTCAGAAAACCAAAAATCTGAGATCACCAGAGAATCATTTAGAATGTCAAGCCAAAGAAGGTTACTAATGCGATCCATTAGTCGTGGATCTTCAAGAAATAGCAGTAGTAGGCACTCCTTTTCAGTCTCATTCGGTATACCTACAGGACTTGAAGCTCCTGATAACTACTTGGACGATTTAGAAAGTTCTCCACCTAGTATAAAACCCCCGGAGGTTCCAATCCGACGCCTTGCCTCTCTGAACAAGCCAGAACTTCCTTTTCTTATACTTGGTGCTATTATAGCTTCTGTGAATGGAACAATATTGCCAATTTATGGTGTATTGGTGTCCAAAGCAATAAAAACATTCTTTGAACCACCTCAGGAGTTGAGAAAGGATTCAAGGTTCTGGGCACTAATGTTTGTGATCCTTGGCCTAGCAACTCTTGTGCTCAGTCCAACCAGAACATACTTGTTTTCAATAGCTGGGAATAAGTTAATTCAACGGATCAGGTCAATATGCTTTGAGAAGGTGGTTAACATGGAGATTGGTTGGTTCGATGAGCCTGAACATTCAAGTGGGGCAGTTGGCGCGAGGCTCTCAGCAGATGCAGCAACTGTTCGCGGCCTTGTTGGAGACGCACTAGCCCAAATGGTTCAAAGCATTGCTACGGCTATAGCAGCTTTGATCATTGCCTTCACTGCAAGTTGGCAACTAGCACTAATAATCCTGGCGTTAGTCCCCTTGGTAGGCATCAACGGCCTTGTGCAAATAAAGTTCTTGAAAGGATTCAGTGCAGATGCAAAGGTATGCCTTAAAAGTTCTGTTTTTTTTTTTGAAGAAATGAAAATTTTGGTTTTGACATTCTTGGAAAGCTACAGGTTGTGTCGAAAAATATAAAGTTTATGTTGTTGGTTTTGTTCTAGGCAAGTATAAGTACAGAATAATTTCATTCATGATCTATATTATTACTTAACCGGATGCAAATATAATTTCCTGCAGAAGTTGTACGAGGAAGCAAGCCAAGTAGCAAATGATGCAGTTGGGAGTATAAGAACTGTTGCCTCTTTCTGCGCTGAAGAGAAGGTAATGCAATTATATGAAAAGAAATGTGAAGGCCCCATGAAGACTGGAGTGAGGATGGGATTGATCAGTGGCAGTGGATTTGGATTATCATCATTCTTTCTTTTTGCTTTCTACGCAACAAGCTTCTATGCCGGAGCACGACTAGTACAGAGTGGGCACACAACATTCTCAGATGTTTTCCAAGTGAGCAAATACGAATCTGACATATTCAAAATCCTTATCTTTAAAGATTTGAATTGCCCTTTTAAAATTAGTAATGCTATACTTATTTTCCAGGTGTTCTTTTCTTTAACGATGGCAGCCATAGGAGTGTCCCAAACAAGCAACTTTGCTCCCGATTCTTCCAAGGCGAGGGCTGCGACTGCTTCTGTTTTTTCATTCATAGACCGAAAGTCAGAAATAGACCCAAGCAATGAGTCAGGACTGACACCGGAAAATGTTACTGGAGAAATTGAGCTTCGACATGTGAGTTTTAGTTATCCATCTCGACCAGATGTTCAAATTTTCCGAGACATCAACTTGAGCACTCCTTCTGGAAAGGTACGTCTCTGATATGCCATTGTTGGGAGAAGTGACAAAGCAGGAATCAAATTAACATGACATTCTAATACCATTTTTCTATTTTTCCTAGACTGTGGCTCTTGTTGGGGAAAGTGGGAGTGGAAAATCAACAGTAATTGCATTGCTGCAAAGATTTTATGATCCAAATTCAGGTACTATCACACTTGACGGAACGGACATTCAGAGGCTTCAACTAAGATGGTTAAGGCAACAAATGGGACTAGTAAGCCAAGAACCTGCTTTATTCAATGACACCATACGTGCTAACATTGCTTATGGAAAAGGAGGAAATGCAACTGAAGCAGAAATCATAGCTGCAGCAGAATTAGCCAATGCTCACAAGTTCATTTCTGGTTTACAACAGGTAAGATAGCTATATATTGAAGTCAAATACATTCTTACATTATTTCTAGTATTACTTAAAACAATGTTATTAAAACCACACTTATTTCAGGGCTATGATACAATAGTAGGAGAGAGGGGAATCCAATTATCAGGTGGACAGAAGCAAAGAGTAGCCATTGCTCGTGCCATCGTAAAAAATCCAAAGATACTATTACTGGATGAAGCTACCAGTGCATTAGATGCTGAATCAGAGAGGGTGGTCCAAGATGCTCTTGATAGAGTCATGGTCAACAGGACAACAGTAGTTGTAGCACATAGACTGTCCACCATCAGGAATGCAGATTTAATTGCTGTAGTAAAAAATGGAGTCATTGCAGAAAAGGGCAGCCATGATACCTTAATCAACATCCCCGACGGTATCTATGCTTCCTTGGTCGCATTACATGCTAGTGCCAAAACTGTATAAGCTACTACTGCTTCTGATCCTGGAAAAGAAGCAATCTTGCTGCAAATTGATATATAATATGAGTATAAGATATTTTTTCAATATTGTTAATATTTTTTGGGTGCATATTACCCTCGTAAATGAATTTACATAAATTTTTATGGTGCTTATATTTTTTAATTTGAACATTGATGTCTTTAATTATATATCATACTTGTGATATTTACTAAAAATATTTAGTTATCGAATAATCAAATAAATTATATAATTTCTTAATCAATCAATACGTAACTTTACTTTTAAAATAAAATATTAAATTCTTTTACTCATATTAGATAATAATAATAGAAAAACATATCAGTAATATTTTAAAATGCTTAAATACTTATGCTATATAGTAATATATATTACAATCTCATTTAACGTGGCTTGATAGAAAATCACTTTCGTTTTACTCCTATCTTTTTTTCGCCTTCGTTCTCACATATAGCTCTAATTAATGTTGCGAATACCACACCGGATTTGGTACTGGATTAAATTTTGGTACGGCACGATACTCGTACCGGTCAATACTAGTATCGTTTCGGGTAATTTTTTAAATTTATAAAATAATCCCTAAATTTTTTTAGAAATTGCAAAATAGTCAATTATCATATTGTATAGTTGTACTATATAATTTATAAGTTTACATCAACTATATTTCCAAAAATCATAATAATAAATAATAACCACAATTAATATGAAATAACAATAATTTTCATATATTTCATATATAA